>VWZL01004425.1:0-11208 GCA_013396915.1 Stercorarius parasiticus
GTGTGGCCAGCAGGACTGGGGCACTGACCGTCCCCTTGTACTCAGCACTGGTNACCAGGGGAGGTTTAGATGGATATTAGGAAAAATTTTTACACTGAAAGGGTTATTAAGCATTGGAAGAGGCTGCCCAGGGAAGTGGCAGAGTCGCCATCCCTGGAGGTATTTAAAAGCCAGGTAGACGTGGTGCTGAGGGACGTGGTTTAGTGATGGTTTTTGTCAGTTTTAGGGTGATGGTTGGACTCGATGGTCTTAAAGGTCTATTCCAACCTTGGCAATTCTGTGATTCTACGATTCTAATGCTGACGAGAGAAATATATTTTCCTTTCTCTCCTTCACTTCGTGCTCTTGGCTATCCTTGAATAAAATCCTTCAGCACCATGTAGTACATTTGCTGGCAGGTCCAGCAGCTCTTCCTCTTGTTGATAAAAAAGCCTACGCTCTTAGGGCCCACACTAGCAGATATACTGCATGCAGCCTGCTTAATTACTTTCTGATTATTACACTGTTGTTTTAATTGCAACAGAAAAAACTTGGGTTTTATTCCACTTGGATTTAAAATGCTAAGCTACAGCACAGTAGCTCTTCAAGTTAAAGCTCATTGCGATTATGAAAAACACGTAGTTGTTCCTCACTAAAAAGAGAAACCACTGTAAAAGGAGGGCGAGCAAGCTCTGTACTGTGAGTTATCTGCAGAAATGTAACTAGAACCTCTCTGACAATTAGCCTCGATGGATCCTGGTCACTCTGACAACTACTTTAAGTGTGCACCCCGATTAAGTTACTCATTTTCACAGGACTCAATTAAGTTATTAAATTTTATTTTCCAAGAGCAGAGTTTCATGACCATGAGATGCATTATTCTTTTGTGATTGATTATGAATTGACAAGTTGTTTAGGAATAAAACCCAGCAGATTACAAATTGACTTCAGAACCAATCTGGAAATGGAAGATACGTTGAAATATTTACAGCATAAGGCAAGACTGATTTGCTACAGAGCCCTTGACACATGGCAGGGTAGACAAACTAAATACTGAAAATGGGTTCACAGAGAAATTATTTTAAAATATCCTGTTGTGGCAGGGGAATCATATTTAATCAACATGCATCCTTAGTCTTGCCTCTGTGTGTTATATGAGTTCAACACTGAATGACTGAGGCATGGAAAGCAGTTTACCAATTTTCAACAAAACGATGTTTTTCTCCCACTGCTGCCTCCACTTACATGTTCTGAGGCTTAAAATACTGAAATCCTGCACACAGAAATATGATGTTTTCATCCACTTGCCCTCCACACCACTCACGGAAAATGACAGCATAGGGCTTCAAAAGAAAGAGTCTTCCTAATACCTTGTAGAGAGATGCTTAAAACCGTGTTTAATGCCGTAAATGTGTATAACTAAGTCAGACGTTGCCACCAAAGCAGACATTTGAAATTGAGTACAGAAAAGAAACACAATAGGAAATCGCACGCAGACCGATGGGCAACACTAGGAAGGTACAAGGCTTGCAGGGCATCAAAGAACTCTGCAAAACTGACAACTGGCAACAAACATTCGCGCATTGTCAAGTCAAAAGTTTGGCTCTTTCTCAAACAAAATAGTCTCATCAGTGGTTCTGACTTCATCAATAGTATGTTGCTCTTTGGGCAGCATACACTGAAAAGGTGGTTACACAAGCTTCGCAAATAAATTCTTTTAAAGTCATGATGTAATGAGAGCATATTTAGGTCCAAGACTTTCTGCAGAACGGTCGGCATTCTTTCAAACATACAAACAGAAAGATCAAAATACCCGTCACATCGGAAACTGGCTATCAACGTACCTGTAAAATAAACAAATCCAGGATGATCTTTCATGACCAACACAGCTAACATATAATTCTTTGGACAAATATATATACATTTGCTTGCAAAGTATTTCTAAATAGTCTTTTCAAAAAGTATTCTTAGAGTAGTGCAATATAACTTTATCAGCAATTGCAACCAATGAGAGGTAACCCAGAGCGGACCACAGGAACGCTCCTCTCGAGGATGCAGTCCTGCCGTTCTCCCCGGGCAAAAATCCCCTTTAATGTCACCGGGAGCTACGACTAAGAGCTGTGCACAGGTAGTCCCTTAGGAATGAAGTCTCTGCTCACTACACGGGGAGCTGAGCGTGGAAGTCTACATGCAGCTACCAGAATATATCCCCAAGTACTCGTTATGCAGTGGCCACTAAGACATTTGAAATGTAAACGTTTCTCATCTATGTTCCATGTAATGTATAAAATAATGCAGTTTCCATGCAGTAGGGCACAATCGTATCAGAAGAACCGAATACATTATTAGCTACGGAAATAAACCCGGTATATCAGTTTACCACAACCGCATTTTTTTCCTCTACACTATATTTCACATTAGTAACAGGTAATGTGTTACATCATTAAGCGTATTAATATGATCTTGTGATTTGAAAGCAAAAACATTTTCTGCAAGATTTCCATATTAAAATAGTTATGTGCACAAAAGGCATTCATAGCATGACACCCAAAGCAATACGGAGTTAGTCCGGTAGTATTTCCATTACAGCAGAACCATGAACTTCATTCACTAAACTATGTAGTACAAATGAAGATTACTGGTACATATAGAAAAATCAGATAGGCAATCAGTTACAAACCTGGCAGTATTTTGAGAGAGATGGAGATTTTTAGGTCTTATAATGGAATGATAAAAACGGCAGGAACTTCTTTTGGGAGCTCCAGAAAAGAGGTTTGCACTTGGTGTTTCTCATTATCCTGTAAGCAGCCCTACTGCACAGGAAAACATTGCACCAGGAGTTAACACCAGGGGCTGGAGTTCAAAAAAATCTGCTAAAACTTAAGTGCAGTAGGCTCCACTACGTTGTATTTCTCTTGAAATGTACAAAACATAGAAAATTGTAATGGTGACTTACTGGATAAAAATATTAATGCTCACAAATAAAATCTGACTGAATTTTTTGAGTCAGATTTAAATTTACACCTTTTGTAGATTTAGTCGACATGATTTGAGTATCTCAGGTATATCTTTGACCATCAGGTAGCAGTGCATATTTACCATTTTGATTCCTTTAATGCGTTACGCTGTTTCTAACAAGGCTTTCAAACAGCAAAAACCCTACTAGAAACCTTTGTCAAATATGTCTTTACAGTGCGAAGTATATCGTCCATGAGAAATGCCTTTTTTACAATATTTACAAAATCTCCTCATTAGATAAAAAGGCAAAATGAATAAAAAGCTTAGAGAAAGGAAATGCTGCTTAGGTGTAGGCTTCCTCTTTTATCTTCCCCCGGCAGATGCTGTTCTCACCACGTGGAGTTGGCTAGCCAGGATTGTTTTTCTTCCTCTTGCTCGGGCTGTGACTAGGATCTTGTTTCAGCTCATGGTATTGCATCTGTTTAAACACAACGTTCAGAAAGAAACTGGTCAGGTGGCGCTTGCTAGAAAAAGAAGGATTTCTTGCTTTTTTTTTTCCTTCTCTCAGGGCAAAAAAAGAAAGAAAAAGAACACTATCCCTCTGCAAACTACATGGGATCTGCAGCTGCGATTCAAGAACAACAGAATGACAGATCTAGAATAAGAAGGAAAAACAGCATTAAAAGAATCCTGCCAGGAAGGAAAACAGTGTTCCCACATAAACTTTAAGCAGGCTACTTCTTTTGTTTTCTCCATGAGCTCTAACAGAGAATAAACAGTACCCCCTTTAATGAATCGAATGAATATTCTTTGTGATCTTTCTTAAAAACTTGCTTATTTTCCAAGGGCTACCACAGTGGGGATCAGCTTCAGAGTGGGTATATGCACCCACACCTCCTATTTATACCATGAGCTCTGAACTGAAACCGTTACCTAGAAATATGGAAAATACATAATCTTTGTGATACTGGAGGTGATTTATGTGCCTGACATTATCTTAATGCGTGCACCTTCTCAAGAGGTTGCGTACTGCATCACAAAACCCTGTAATTCATAACCAGCTTATTTTTAAAGGAGTTTATGAGCATGGTTGAACTGTGGCCGCAGCAAAAACTTTCCTCCCAGGAAACGAAAGTCTGGAGGGCTCTGAGTGCTGCCACGAGACGCTGGGCAAAGCCACGCACCGCTGACGGCGTGTCAGTGTGGCTCCTTCCATCACAGTGGCATCAAAATAACGGCTCTAAAAGTTGTTTAAAAAAAACCCAGAAATTCTTGATGCCACATATCAAACCAACTAATGTAAGGACACTTTAAAAAATATACACACCAACTGCACATCTGAAGGAACTCTGGACAGAAAGTCAAGCAGCTCATTGTTATCAATTACATACGGATTTCGAAGCTTCTTTGTAAATTTATTGATGCCTGCAAAAGTGAAAGTTCAAATGTTACCATCATAATTTTGTTTTTAAAAATAAACAGTAATAATTTTGTTTTCAAAATAATAAATAAAAACAAATAAAACAAAAAATAATGATTCTTTTAAAAAAATTAAACATATACATCCTTGGCAAAGTCCTAGAAAATATTTTAGGATTCATTTCAAAGTCTGACAGCAGTGAATTAATGAATGAATGAACTGTAAACTCAGGCTCTAAAAGTCAGAATCTGCTGCTGCTGTGGTTGACGCTGCTTTAAAATGCAAAAGTTCTATGGGGCATTTTCAAATTCCTCCAATACTTTTTTTTTTTTTAAACTAATAGAGACCGTGGTTACTATGTGGAGGTTGCGAAAAGGAGAGGAATCAAGCATACTCCATTTCTGTGGCAGAGAGGATGAGCAGGAATGGGCTTAATCGCAGGACAGAAGGTTCTGGTTGGACACAAGAAGAATCTTTCCAGTGCTAAGGACGGTGAAGCACGTGGGAAATAATGAAGTCTGCATCACGCGAAGGCTTTAGGAAGAGTTTACACAAACCTCTGTCCGGGAACTGCAGATATAGATGATCTGATGGCAGTGCAGAGCAGGGATGTGATGCTCCCTTAGACATCGTGGTCTTACAATGCCTACTGACAACTAGTGTTCAGAAGCACCAAGAAAATCCCCCCCAAACTATGCAGAAAGCAGGCTTTTAAATTACACTAGTTTTCTTATCACTACATAGTGTGTCAGGTCCATACACTTTTCACATGAGAACCTCCTGCGTGGGCTCTGGGAATACGTGTCTAAAACATGGGCAGGAATGGTACGAACCGCAGACTCTCATGGGAGTGGTAGAAAGCTGTGACAGCATTAAAAATGTGCCGTTCTGTGTAATTTATCAAGGCTGTATCAGAGGTAAGATAATAGAGCTTATCTTCCACAAAGCCTTTGGTGCCCAGGCTTTTCAGAAAGCTTTAGCAAGGACACAGAGCTTCAGGATGGAGCGCACAAGCTGCCATCTCAGTAACACCCACGGCCTCCCACGGCACGAATTCTGAGTTCCGCAGAGCAAATGGGAGATGCTGAGACTCCTTTATCTGGTGACTGAGCAGTGAGTGTTGAGAAAGAATATCTGAGGTTCAAACACCTTTGTTTAAGAAGATACTTTGCGTCAGCAAGGGACTAAGAAATTCAAGGTCTACCCCATTGTTTATTGGTGTGGGCACCGGACGACCCATGGGTGAGTTCAGGAAGTGATACGGTCTAACCCTATCTCCTCCGACAAAGAAAAGAACCAGTCACCAATCATGAAACTAAATGCAAGAAGAAGTCACGGTCAAGGCTCAAGAAAAGACAAGAGCTGAAGAGGTGAGACGGGACACACCAGCAGAAGCAAAAGCAAACAAGGGGATTAGGTTTTTTCAAAAAGCTTGAAAATGTTGAGATGAAAATAATTTTCTTTATACTGTTTTCCACCTGAACAGCTGTAGCAGTAACCAGGACTCTGCTCTCTTGCGAACAGGATTAGAATGCAGAGGTGGTTCCTACACAGTGATACAAAAGCTAAGCCATAACATGGGTTAATTTTCATTAAATAAAACCCTGTCTTCCCAAAGAAGAAACTAGACAGATGCTGCTACAGACCAGCTCAAACTTTCCTATGTCCAAAAGTCAGACAAAGAGGTCTTCTGCTTTTGAGTGCAGGATGGATGAATGGGATGAAGAAATGTATATAGACAGGGGAGGCTAGAAACACACAATGATGGGGAAAGCAGGCGTGTGTTTGGAATACTGCATTTTTTGAAGAGACAGCTCTCCAAGCTACACGCAGGGTGATATGGCTCTGTGAGAACGCATCTCACCCCGAGGAGGTCTGGACTGATGAAGCTGCAGTTAAGCAGCACCTGCCTGGTCTTCTGGCACAACGCAAGAGGAGTACTTCCCTAAAGAAAGGATCTCCATGCACTCGCTGAATAACAAGCCACCTAAACTGAAATACAGGAGAAAAATGTGGAGCTGCAACCTCTAGTGAAGAAAGGTGCTTGAAGTGGTATCTAGACAGTCTACATCACCTGGGGACAGGGAGGGAAAGAGAGCCAGGTGCCTTTGCAATAATTTGTGCCAATGTTATCCATCCGTGGTTGGGGAGGCACGGGCTCCACACTGCAAGTCGAGGCTCTGCCTTAGGTGAAACAGAGACGTTTCTGGGAGAGCATGACCCCCTGGGGCACGGCAGGGGCTTGTCAAACGACAGCGCTGAGTCTATAGTTCCACACAACTTGGAGGGGTATTATAACCTCAGGTGCTCGCAAGAAACCAAGGGGATGTATGAAGGCAAGTGCACAAGATGCCAGATCTGTCCGAAGAATGACAGAAAAAGGACACAAACCAAACACTTCAAACATGAGTAACGAGACGCCAACCACCATGTGTGTGCGAAGAAGAACGAAATTTTGGAACAAATGAAGAGTTTGGGTTTCACCCAAGTGATATAGGGTGTGTGGGGAATAAATGAAATTATGAGACAGGAAAGGACAGCAAGCCCACATGCTTGCTTTGTTTAGTTCCATAAAAATTTTTTGTTCAAACCCTCCTTATTGGTTCTTCCCCACTTTGTCTATTCTACTACATTTATTCATGAAGACTGTAAGAATATTACTAATACTGGCTGATACATAACAAATATATTCTTTGGAGTCAGTTCAATGATTTTATATTGTCTCTTGGTATCAGAAGTTTTTACAAAGGCATGATTGATATTCTTTTCTTTGGAAAGAAAATCTAGCCACAGATTTAATTGAGACAGCGCTCTTCACAAGTCTGCAGTACTGAATGGGGGTACAGCTGCTGGTGGCGTAAGATGTATAAAAAATGTACAAATGAAAACTTGGAGCATTATTTACAACAGATGTGGTAACAGTAGCTGTTTAAAATCAGTATAAAGACTAAATATAGGGACAAGTAGTGAGAGCTTGGATCAATCACAATTCCGCCCCCCTGTACCCCCCCAGTTTCTGTTCATTATCAACCAGCCAAATACCACGTATACCTTTTTGTCCGACTAAAGGTGACCCTTTAAACAGGTTTCTTGTTGCCATGTTTACATATGCTTTCACAAGATAAAGTACTGCAGTAAAAAAGGCATATTGTCCTAAATGCACTATATAGATTGAAATGCCTCTGTTTGCGTATAAGTGGTGAAAATAAATCAGAGTAATATCTAGACAAAGCTACACTTTGATATATGAAGAATCCTCATGGCTACATGTTTATAATATGATGAAGTCTACAATGCCAGCCAAGAAAGATGCATTTTGCAGGTGGGCCTAAATCTTCAAGCAGTTGTGATTTTTAACTAACCTGTCTGTTTCCATCACGGGGCAGCTTCATGACCATAAATACAGAAAAGTACTGACAGTGTAAGTCATCCCTTAAAAAACAGTTTTTTCTAAGTGGCACAGACAGTTAAAAAAGGCTTTACTTACCCCAGACAAGGACAATGTATCTCAGTGGGATGAAATACAGGATGATGGTGAACACGAAGAGGGCAACAATCGCTAGACAGCTCAGGAATGGGACAGTCCAGTTGAATGTACTAAAATAAAAATTAACAAAAGTCAGAACTGTGGTCACTCGACAATAAAAGAGCAAATAATGGGCAAGACGGGGAGAAGTGCCAGTTTCCATCAGTGAGAACACACTGAAATTACAAACGGCTGCACAGATGCTGGACATCAGAGTGAGCTTGGGCTTGGACCTGCTCCCAGTGCAATCAAAAGGAGGTCCTGGCTTCGCCCACCCGCCTGCCGACGGGCACCTCTCCCGGTCCAGCTGTGCGCGTTTTCCAGAGGAAGCATCGCTCTGCTTTTTGGAAATGTCAGTGCCCACCCTCAATGTCAGCATCAGGCAAAACACACACAATTCCCTTCTGCCCTGATGTACTTGTACTGGCAACCCAGGTCCCCTTCAACACCAGCGCAGAGGGAGGATGCAGGAGTCAGAGGAGTGCTGCTGAGGCTCTCTGTTTTACCTCCTCCCTGCTCTACCGTAAGGACAGAGCAAGCAGTTACAGGCCCTTCTGCTCTGCTTGCTGTGCACTTGCACCCTCCAGGCAGAACAGTCAGTCCTGAAGACAGGGACAATGCAGTGGATGAAAGAAGGAAATAAAAACCCTTTGGGTGGCAAAAGGAAAAAAAAAAAAAAAGGAGAAAAAGGATGGAAGGAGAAAAAAAAAGGGGGAGTGGCGTAAAAGTACATTGCAGGAAAAGCGAAGAAATACTTTATCTTCCAGACAAAATAAAATCAAATAAGGATTATTTCTTTATGGATAAAGGAAGAGAACTTCTGGGATCCCACCAGAGTTTCAAGACATCAGCTTTCCAAAAAAGCCCTGGATCAAAACAAGGGTCCTAAACGCTGGGTTCTGATAAAAAACTGCTGATCACCAGCTTTTGCAGAGGTTGAGGTGTGGGCAGAGAGGAAGCAAAAGCTAACGAGTCTTGAAACAGCCGTGCTGGGGCTCTCCAACCGCTGCGTGCGAGGAAGAGAGAAAGGCCAGATGGCCAATTTATACATATGTCCCACAGGAACGCTGGTTAAAGGGAGCTTGGCTCAACGGGATTCTTCCATGAAGGCATCACCATGTCAAAGGTGCTGCATGACATTTATCCAGAAGGAAAATGTGGCTCTGGCTCTAAATAGTCTGATGATACTCTTTAAAGTATTACCACTAGCTACATGCCCAATCAGTGTGATTACATTATTTTGGCTTCTCTGGCTGAATAATTGCAATTATCTGAATTGCTAGCCATATTTTTCATAATGAGCTCTGGCTTCCTGTGTTTATTTGTCTTCTTTTCTCCCTGGCAATTTTGACATGTCTCCAGAGTGAACATTATGTTAGTGTCACTTGGTGTAGGATCACTCCCTTTCTCCTCAGGGGACACCTGCTCTTTTCCCCTCTTCTGCATGCATTTGGGATGAACAGAAGGTTGAGGGTCTGCTCATGTTCCTGTGACTCGGCTTTGTGCAATGGATCACAGACACGCCATGTGTGGGAACACTGGCTCCTCACTTAGCAAACCTCCTTATGTGCTGTGTTAGCACAGCACTCAGTACAGGTTTCCCATTATAGTTTTAGGAACAAATTACAAAGATTTATAGGAAGATTCGGTCTCACTCGGTTTCGAAAATTCTGTTGCTCTCATCTGGTATACAGTAGAACAAACCCTACTTCCAAAATGCACAATTAGAAAAACTTAATCATCAAGACAACTTCCATGAACAGCCTTTTGATGAAAGACTTCTTTCAGAGAGAGGCTTATTTTGCTTGTCCAAAAAATCGTGCACTATAATGTGCTTGTGCCTGCCTCTGCTGCTGTGAACAGGGCCTGCCGGAAAGTGTCCTCTTGGGGAAGTTTCCCAAGCTTTCCTATTAGGGACTTTGCTCGTAAATGGCAACCTCCTCTTCATCCCGATTCTGACATGCTTGCCATTTCTGGTAGATTTGAAAAAAAAAGGCAGAACAGCATGATAGATGAAAGGAGGTTGTAGCAAGGTGAGCGTTGGTATCTTCTCCCAAGGAACAGGCAATAGGACCAGAGAAAATGACCTCAAGTTGCACCAGGGGAGGTTTAGACAGGATATAATGAAAAATTTCTTCACCAAAAGGGTTGCCAAACACTGGAACAGGCTGCCCAGGGAAGCAGTGGAGTGGCCATCCCTGGAGGTATTTCAAAGCTGGGCAGACGTGGTGTTGAGGGACGTGGTTAGTGGTAACTTGGCAGTGTTAGATTAATGGTTGGACTCGATGATCTTAAAGGTCCCTTCCAACCTAGACAATTCTATGATTCTATGATCCTCCTGCTTCCTGCAGGCTGACCTCCACCCAAATGCATCAGTTCCCTAAAATGCATTTCCAAAAGTCAGTACTGATTTGGAGGCTGTACCCCTTGCACAGGCTATGGTCTCACAGGTGTGGAACACCAATGCGCTGCAGATGGCACCAGCACTGGGTAAGACAGGAGCCTTACGCTAGATCACGTCCCGAACAAGGCACCACATGGCTCTAACTCTAACTTGTCCCTGCAGCAAAGCCTCTTGTGATGGTTTTCTACCTCATTCTGGCTCTTGGGTCATCTCTCTGCCTCCCCCTCTGCCCGCAGCGGAAGGATGGCTGCAAAGGTGCTTCTCCCAGCTTCTCATCCGGCGAGGACAAGATGCTCCCAGCTTTCGGGGGGCAGAGAGGTAAGTCAAACCTGTCCCTGCTTTGCAGCCGCTGGCTGGAAGATGTCTTTCTGGAACCCGTCTGACCCCAAATAATAAACCTTACACTGCTGTTCACTGACCATGATGAAAATACATCAAACTTCCTTCAGTAAATCTCAGAACCTCTCTTAAGGCCTGAGTTTGTTGGCAATTCTTATATGCCATGTATTAGGTGTTACAAATTACATATGCTCTAGGAGGAAAGGCTTTGCTAACTCACATAAATACAACACTTCCAGCAATGGAACATATGTATATCCTTAAAATCTGAAACCCCTATTCAGCTCTGCTTATTTCCTTTATCAAAGTTGCATTTTTTGTTCTGATTTTAAATAACTACTGTTAGGCCTCACAACAAGATTCTCTTTCTGTATTACTTCAAAGCCTTAGTTCTGATTTTCTTTCCCAATTAGGTTTCTAAATTCCAGAGTTTATATGACAGGGTTTTCATTAACTGAAGGCCTCCAAAGCAAAGTGAATATAGATGAGTTTCAACAATGGATCATCCAAAACTGGAGTACCCCACAAAAAAAAAAAAAAAAAAAAGGAAAAAAAAAAAGAAAAAGATTTTTTTCACTACAC
>VWZL01004425.1:11219-131637 GCA_013396915.1 Stercorarius parasiticus
TAAAAAAAAGACCAACAAAAACCGGAGACCCCCAAAAAAAAAAAAAAAAAAAAAGGAAAAAAAGAGGGAAGATGATCTTTCTACCTCAACTCAGAAAAAATATAAACAGTATCGGAGAGCAATCCAGCACCTGTGTCAGCACTTACTTCTTGATCCTTTCTCCAAAGGAAGCCACTTCATCAAGGATATTCTGAACACTGACACACACCTCCTGGATGGCATAAAGTCTGTTCATAAATCCTTTTTTTTCACTGTCCTAAAGAAAAGAATAGAATTAGTTGAATAAAAGAATTTCTGACTGCAGGAAAAAACATGTGTCCACCAGTTAAGGTTCAAAAGTGCACGTGTTATGGATTCATCTAAAAGTAATTGGTAAAACCTGGCAATCAGAAATTGTTTTCTTGTTCTTTAAGCAGTGCATATTGACAGTAAGTATGTTTTAGTATATACGCTGAGTACCACACAGTTGTGTTTGTCATTGCATTAGTTTCTAAATATATATTTCAAAAACCCAGGTCTCTGGTTTATAAACATGTTGAAGGTGCCGACCTCATACATTTGACTCAAGTGATGAGTCAAAAGGTGGAATAAGGGCAGTTTGTCGAAATGCCTGTTCTTGTGCTGATGTAGGTGCCAGGGAAGATAAACATTCCTCATGGGAGGCACTGAGCAAGAAAACAGAAACACCTCAGATCCTACAGACACACTTCCCTCTGGCTCCAAGACGTGTTTAAGCTGTCAGACGTACCCATCATCCCCATCATCATCTACCCTACCTTCCTGATCAGCTGGTGAGACGGCGCTCTCTCTCTCCCTCTCATTTTTCCTTACTAATATTCAAGTACCACTGCCATGAAATGTATGAGAGATGTAACTCTGACTGCCTTTACAATATGATTAGTGCAGCCAATAAAATAAGCATATAAGATGCTAGCTATGCACAAAACGAAATATGCAGAGGAGGCGTCATTGTAGGAAGTAATTTAAGTACTGCCTTACTTAGGTTTCTATACACTATTGGATTTTAGTTGCAAAGCCATCAATTTATGGTAATATAAATGTCTAACCATAATTTCATTTTTCTTAAATTTATCAAGATTCTTTGTGCCCCTAAAAATGTGGAGTGTTTTGTTTTTTTTTTTTTCAAAAACAGAGTGACCATTTGTCCCTCAAAAGCAGGACCCACCCTCCTTACGATGTTTTCTGGGATCTTTGATAGATTTGCCATCGACTAATTTTGTTGTTCTGCCAACTCAGGCAGACTTTGCCTCCTAGAAGAACCCAACAAGGTGCTGCTCGGATACATCAACGCACTCCATGGACCGTTCCTCGGCTGGGCCTCCCCCTGCTCTGACAACCTGTTCTTTCTTCCCCCAAAAGCTTTCTGTCTCTAAACCCAGACAGGCTGCAGCATCAAATTCACGAAGAACCAACAGCACTCTCAAAAAAATGCTGTGCTAGATGGGATTAAAATGGAGCATCACCATGGAAAAAAGTTTTTTCCCAGACTACATGTAAATCAAAAAATTATGTTCCAATGGATTGATGCCATACTATCCTATCTAGTTTGAATTTCATGAGTGTTTTCTCAAGAAATGGAATGAAAAATATACCAAAATTAGCAAAGTATTTGATAAAATAGTTGTTCAACAATTTGCCATCACAAACCACACAACACAACAGCCTCTGTAATTGACTCAAGTCCAGCACCTAAGTAATTAGCATATGTTGCATTTCATCTTCTCTTTTCTCTTTTCCTTTCCTTTCCTTTCCTTTCCTTTCCTTTCCTTTCCTTTCCTTTCCTTTCCTTTCCTTTCCTTTCCTTTCCTTTCCTTTCCTTTCCTTTCCTTTCCTTTCCTTTCCTTTCCTTTCCTTTCCTTTCCTTTCCTTTCCTTTCCTTTCCTTTCCTTTCCTTTCCTTTCCTTTCCTTTCCTTTCCTTTCCTTTCCTTTCCTTTCCTTTCCTTTCCTTTCCTTTCCTTTCCTTTCCTTTCCTTTCCTTTCCTTTCCTTTCCTTTCCTTTCCTTTCCTTTCCTTTCCTTTCCTTTCCTTTCCTTTCCTTTCCTTTCNCTCTCCTCTCCTTTCCTCTCCTTTTCCTCTCCTTTTCCTCTCCTTATGCTTAATAAGCTGACAGTATATTGGTTCACTTATTTTGTTGTCATTTTTGCTGTCTTAATAAACCATATTGGACGAGGAAAACATCATTGAACATTTAATCATCTGAAGTTACTTCAGCAACACTGGATCTGCAACTATGTCATCAAGATTTCTCGTGAAGAGGTTGAAAGTATTTAGCTACCAAAGACAGATTCTCTAAAAATAAGCAATCGTGAGGGAGAGAGACAGAGGTGGAAAAACCACTTCCAGTGATTTTGTGTAATTAAAAAACTCAAACACTTCAGAGACAGCAAAACAGACAGTTTCTTGGGCAACACAAAAGAGCTTACGTTCTCAGTCAAGATTAATAATTATTTATACCAAAAATAAATATTTTTGGTTTTTGAGGATGACCATAACCACAACCACCTATACCAACTACATCCAGTGCTGCACAGCAACACCGAGTCATTTGTGAATTTATTTCTTGAAGCCTTGGCAATGAGAGCATTATGGTCCCCAGGTATACAGCTTCAGAGGAGATGCAGTGTATATCCAGGCTGTTTCATTTGTCATCAGGAAAGAGATACCTGCTCTAATCCTTCACGTAAAACGCGTACTTCCAGTACAGGAGAAACATGAAAACAATCTGTTTTCTCATCTAGCAGAAGTGAACAATAAGCCATACAGAAATCACAGGTATTTTTCTGCTTTTCAAACACAGAAACACTTTTCCCGTTCAGTTTTGTTTAACAGATTCTTGCCTTCTCTGTGAAGTTATCTTGATTTATAATTAAGTCGTGTGAGAAAAGAATTATGTCACTGTAACAAAACAGGTACCCTTTGCGACATCTCCAGAACTCAACTGGGATTATGTTCAGAGGTCCTGAGGCTGTTTTTCTTTACAAATATTTTACAAGACAAACTCGTACCTTTCCTGGAAAACACATCTGTTTTAAATCATTCCCCCAACTGNAGAGGCAGAGAAAGAATCACTCTTTCCATCCCCCTGCACCTTCTGAGCTTAAAGAAAATTTGTTGACATACTCCAAGGCAGGAATAGACAAAACAGCACAGGAAAGAGGAGGCGGTCAGAAGGATCAGGGTTCGGCTTTGCTTAAACTAATTCCATATGCCCCACAACTATTAGCTGTTTTTTATTTCCTGCTCCAAAGATTTGTGGAGAAAATAATCTGGGCTAGGGAAAAACTCCCCTTATTTTCTTCCAGTAAGATGCTGTGTTAGCAAATACAACATATGAGCCACCTTAAGCAAACCAAGGTTCTTAATAATCCATTTTTCAAACACTATTGGTATTTCCTTTCAAGAAAGATGGGCTGTGACTGGAATCAATTTCATCATTTGTATGGCTACAATTGCCAAGTTTCTGGAAATAATTGCCATTTAAATAGTAGATAAAATTTATTTACAAAGCTAACAACAGCTTTATTACTATTTAATTTCCATGATTTGTTTGTTTGCAGTAGGCTTAAGGTATCCAAAAAGCAAGATGTTTGCTAGGGGACGGCTTTAAGCATAAACTGTGAAAGAAAAGTCAAATTGATGTTGATAGTCTGACTTGAATTTACAAAAGGGAATGAACCCAAAGTAAAGACTGAGACCACGTCCTCCTCCTCCGTCACAGATTACAGACTGATATACTGCTTGTCCAATAATAATACTTCAGTCTTGTATACTCATTTTCAGCCATAACCATATTTTACATTTGGTGAAATCAAAGCAAAACAAAGTGTATAACTGGCTCTAGACTGTGTGGAGCTAATTGACATGAAACCTTGAATACAACTCGTGTTGTCTGAGTCTCTTTATTCAGTGGACTATGCTTCCAGTCCCATGATAAAATAGGGTCATTTAGGAAAGGATTATATCTCTAACCCCAAACCTCTCTCTTCGCTAGGTTAAAGTGCATTTACTAAACAAACATTTCAAAAGACAGGGAAAGCAGGAGAAATAAATAAGCCAGACTCAAAAGTAAACTTTGATAAAGTTAATGGAATTAAGCCAGCAAAAAGAAGAGCTTTAAGTGAAGGGAGACATTTCTAGTACAGAGAATAAAGCTCTGAATTTTTTACGGTGGATAAGTGTCCTATTATTAACTAGTAAGGTGGAAAGAAAGACACAGATCATAAAAACAAAAATCGTAGCCGAGTTTCAAGAATAGAAGTACATTTTGAAATTTTTAGGAGATGCTGTCTGGGAAAGAGAGAGGCTTCAGACGGATCTTCCAAAAACACCCCTCATTGCCCAAGCAGGTACG
Source organism: Stercorarius parasiticus (assembly GCA_013396915.1). Classification (NCBI taxonomy): domain Eukaryota; kingdom Metazoa; phylum Chordata; class Aves; order Charadriiformes; family Stercorariidae; genus Stercorarius; species Stercorarius parasiticus. Next base: position 15,593 of record VWZL01004425.1, read on the forward strand.
ACAGAGCACCTCTGTACAAACCAAATGACTCAGACAAAGCCAGACTAACTTGTGATAGGTGCAGAAAGAGGGTATGAAGCCACCACTGAGAGCAAGAGTGTTCACCTGGTATGCTGTAAGTGCTACGGTTCTGTCACTTGGCCACCAGAAGACACTTGCTCTTCTTTGCTTGCATCATGCTGAACTACCTGTGGCTACAAAAGCATAGCCCTGCAGCTACCGGTAAGGAACCCCTCTAAATCACCCCTTCACCTTTAGGCACAAGCCTGTAAATCTTGAAGAAAAGAACCGTACTTCCATGTGGAAACACTGCAGATTATTTGAACTAATAATTGGTCTCCAAAGCAGAGCCCATCCATAGGCCCCGTGTCGTCCCCTGGCAAGAGTCTCAGCCATGTGCAGGGCTGCAATGTCCTGGTAGACCTCCCTTTGGAGACTAACAAAGTAGACACAGAAGAGTCAGTAGGAAACACATTAGCTCTTTACTGGCAGCATTCATTAGTACATCCCAGGGAGGGCATGCAGACACTGACTACTGAATACCGTCCTATGGTCTGGCCGCTGCTCAAAAACCTGCCACTGGGAATTAATGGCCTCAGCAATTACCTCCCAGACTCTAACCTCTGCTTTCCGGGAAGGTCACTAAGAAGAAGACAGTAAGCCAACACTATTCCAGTTCTGGAGGCATTTGATCTCCTCCATGTCTTCTGTACCCCTATCAAAAGGCTTCAGATCTGGTGATGGATACATGGGGTAAGTCATTATTTTATCGTTTTCTCAAGAAAATGGAAAGAGGTCAGACAACCATGATGATATTGTTATCTTAAAGCTGACTGTGGAAGTGTGATCATGAGGTAAAGCTGAATGGCCTACAGGACCTGGAAAGGTGCATTGGGTGACCTGAAACTGGCCTCCTCCATTAAGTCTCTAATGAACTGAGCGGGTCGGGTCGTGTTAACCGCTCTTCCCTCTTGAAGGCTGCCACTTGTGGCGTACCATAACAATCTGGTCTTGCCACTTTTTAAACTGAAAAAGTATGGGAAGACTCTTGGAGACGCTAAAACCTTTCAGTGGGACCTTAACGTCTTAGAAGTTTCTACCCTTCCAGCAGGCGAGCTTGTAACTCTTCAGACTTTCAGTTATTTTAAATAGTGACTGATGGCATGCCAGGCAGATAGGTACCAGTGTAATGTATATCCTCCCCTTAGCATCAACAAAAAGAGAACGGAGCTTTTAAACTGTGAGCTTCACTTTTGCCCACATTACCTGGCACTACACCTCCAGTGACCACATTTTTCAGGCGCTATCAGTTGTTTACAAATGCTCAATGCATCGTCTCTAAAGTCTACCTGCTAACTTGGGTCTCTACGTCTGCGTAGAGAATAGGTCTGAAAATAATTGCTCATGCCCAAATGGAAATCAGGCTGAGGATTTTAAAATATGGAGAAAACCCACATAATTATTAAAAGAGTAGGGTTTTACAGAGAAAAATTCTATTTGTGGTCATGATTATTAAAGAAAGAAGCAATAAAATGTTATTGCCTAGTAAGCATTCCACATCTAAACCAGCGGAAAGTAGGCACAGTAGAAACCATATAAACACGCGGACGAAAACACTGAAGATTCACTGTTTATGAAGACGCCATGCCTGTGAGCATGAATATTACAACAATCTGTTCTTCCTCAAACATACACTGAGAGTTGATAAAAATCATTTTGAACCTTCTGTGACTTTTTGGCACTACCACCTATGTAACAAATTAGACTTTTTCATGCATAATGAACCGCTACAGTGCTAGAACATAAATATAAAACCAGAAAAAAAAAAAAAAAGGTCAAGAGCTACAGAGCTACAGTAATAATTCTAGGGAAAAAGATGAAATTGCAAGCTTTCTACAAAGTAGAGAAATAACACTTTAATGGCAGTTCTTATGTAAATTCTTATTAAGTGGAAAATTTTCTGTCAGTGCTTTTTATTTTCTCTTCCTATTACATTCCACAGCATTGCCCAATGCTGTTTAAATCTGTTCCTTCCTCATCTCTACTTCACTGTGTATTTTAATACTGTAAAGATAACATTCCAGATAAAACACAGAAACACGAACACAATAGAGCCAGTGAATGGAGTGACAAGCCATTTCACTGAAGGGCCATCTAGTGGGGGGAAACAAAAACTTAAATTTTCCTTGCGTGACACCTTTTTGGCTAATGCTAAACCTTTAGGAGGTACCCATTTCATAAATAGTCTAAGCAAATATATTACCTGGAAAGGGCGGAAGCTTGTTTGTTCACGGTGATACACTCAGGGGCAAAAAGTCAACAACGCCAAATAATGCTGTGCCTTTCTTGGCATTATTTTGGAAGGAAACTTAAAGAGCTAAGGCATTGTGGGGTTAAGCACTGGGGTGACGAGAATGCCCCAGATGCATTTGCTTTATGTTCATATTTGCAAAACCTGAATTTTTTCTCTCATCTGCCTCTTTTTTCTTCCCTTCACCGTGTTCTGCTATATTTAAGCAAGGGAAGAGAGACTTCCTTACTTCATGCAAGACAGAACTATACTGGAGCTTGACAGCAATCTCATTAATATTCCTCTTGGATCCAGCCACATTGATGTCACCCAACAGAGGCTGACACAGAAATCTTGGTGTATGGTCCAGTAGTTGCTTGCAGTAACTAATTTAGTTAAAATACAGTCCTGAAGTTATACCAACGAACTAGCTCTGGCCATGATTTTATAGTTGGGTTTGTAAATTCCAGTGATTCTAACAGCATTTACCCTCCATCTATGCTGAATGCGAAACTGCAATTAACAATGTACTCATTAATGCAGCCCTTCAAGTTCTGTGATACAAATACGAGGGATGACAAATTCAAAAATTAAAGCTCAAAGCTCTAGTAACCTTAAAAAGGTAAGGAAAGGACTGTTTTAAGTAAGAACAGCCCTGTTATACAAGAGCCCGGAAAGATGGTGGGGTGCAAACAAGTCGTACCAGCTACTACAAAAATTCTGCATTCAGGTGGGGGCGAGAGAAACAGACAGAAACCGGGAAGGGAATGCTGGAAGACCATGGTTAGAGAAACTTCTGAATTTTTGAGATGCTTATCTAAAGCATGCCCTCACATTTTTGTTGTCCACTCATTACCAACAACAGCCTCATTAAAATAATATACTGCTCTGTTTTGAAAGTTTAAAGTAGCCTTGAAATTTATCTTTCAATAAATGCCTATACTGATGTTACTGATTGATATGAAAGGAAGATTATGGAGTTCTGCTGGAGTTAGAGTCACTTAAAATTTCAGCTGCAGTTCTGAAGTACATTGGCTTGAATGTAGCAGATGTAAAAGTTAATTTGATGTTTTTGTGTAAGTATAACATAATTTTCATTTTCTCCTTGTAAAGATTATGATAATGATAAACATGCCTTTGGGCAGAGGATAAAGACTGACTGTTCAAGATCACCTCCATCCCAGGCTAGGACACTATCTCTGCACCAAAGCCTGCAGTTAGATTTACTTTACTGTCTCTGGAAGTTCCCCAGTCCTGTGTTGACAGGATATTACGATCTTATAATTCTTATGTAAGTCGTTCACCTAAACAAACACAGATAATGATTTTACGCTAACTTACCGGCCGGACCTGGCAAGCCAAAAGATAGCAGCTGTAACTGCTTCTGCTGCCAGAAGACCTGCATCTCCAATGCAGGACTGCAGAGGGTAACCTCAAAGTTGTCACCACCCCTATACAAATGCCACCGCAGGAGCCAGCAAAAAGAGTCAAATATTGATCTAAAAGATGATTCAGAATTCCAGCCTTAGATTTCTGATTTCGAGTTAATATCACCTATTCTCTAGAAGGGGTCCCCTCCGAAGGAGGAATGTGGTCTTCCTCCAGCCTCCTCCTGCTGTGCTGCCCTGGGTTAGACACCTCAATTGCATATCAGTGAAGACTGGTGACAGGAGGCTTAGTGCCCCCCTCCTTCGGTTCCCAGGCTAAAATACCCACTTCATTTCTAAGCAGTGCTATTGCCCGACATTTCTCTCTTAAGCTCTCAGTTATGTTTAGATGAAACACATACAAAACCAATTTTGTATTTCAAAACTCATGTGATCATGCCTTGGACTGCTGATGTTCTTGGTTCACAGAAATGCCCTGAAACTTCCTTACCCAAACTGGCACACGGTTTCAGTAATAAATTACCTGTGCCTGGTCAAGGAGCTTGCTGAGCAGAGGACTACAGAAATGCCTTTACCATCGGTACTGGCTGCCCAAACAGTGCTCTTTTGGAACAATCAATCCAAAATTTTTGGCTGCTTTGGATTCCAGTGATTTAACTCAATGGCAAGTTGCTAGGAAAAAAGGCAAAGAAAACCATTTTCTTGGTTACACTATTTGTAAAGAGCAACTGCTCAGAAAAACTTGAAAATAACAGGTCAGATTCTCCAGGCTGCATGTTGCAACCACATCCTGAGGTCAACAGAGCCCAAATGTTTTACACTGGTTGAAGACCAAGCCCTAAAATCTGAAATACTTGATTGCTTGCAAGTGCTCAATGATTAAGTAAAATTTCTCTCTTAGGGAACCTGATCTTGAGAAGAAAACCATTAAGCCTAATGCTCGGCCAAGCTAGCAAGTGTGGGTTATCTGAAATATTTCATTCCAAACATGAATCTATAGCAATCAAGATGAAAATAGTAACATGTGGGACCTGGGTGACATTCTCCACATGAGTTGGATATTTAAAGAATACCTTCTTGGAAGCAGTTTGGGACTGAATACCACAGTGGTGAACCAGATGATGGTCAGAAGAACCAAGCATGATACCATGATCATGTCACTAGCTCTGCTGCTTCAGCTCAGAAGAAATCCTACCATGTCTAGAGGAAGAAATACTAAGTAATGTTCCATATATACATACACATTTCAAATAGTAGCTGTAATTACTCACAGAATCTATCAAATATTAATAAATTGAAGAAAGAAAGAGAGCCTTTCAAAAGCACTCCTTTTTTACACAATTCCCCTGGATAAACATTCAAGCTGCACTTTTGGAAAATTACATAGCGTAGAAAAATGATTTGGCATTTGAGGCAAAACAATACAAAAAGGAAGAAAAGAGCAGCACCTAGAAAATATCGGAGGGGTACAGTGGGTGAGGAGCAATGAGCAAACCAAGAATTCTAGAGTCCCTTTGGAGCAAATCCAAAGAAAAGTGTGAAAAGGCTCCAATGCCGCGTTTTTCTGTCTGCTTATTTCATTGAAATGGGTAAAAAAAAAATTCCTTCTTTGCTTAGTAGGAAGTACTGAAATTTTGGAAAAGATCTAAAGCTGAGCCACCAAGTGAAGATAGGGTGGGACCATGAATATGCAAAGTCACAACAGAGGGTAATTTGTAGCAATGTTATTTTAATGTCTAACCACTACAACAGTCTGTTCTACATTCATTTTAAATATGCTTCAGCATGTTAATGTCTCAGAAGGAAAAAAGCACATATTTATGCTGGACCACAGTAAATGATACTCTGACTGAAAACTTTGTAAGAGGTGCTCATATTCTGGTAGTGCACTGCAGTCTACAATACCAGAAAGAAAGAGAGTAGCTCAAAGGCAAATATTTACACAAATGTCTATTTGTTTTTTTCAGAAAAAACAAATATTTGTAGCCAAAGCAAAAGCTTTGACTGTGTACTGTATGTATATATCTGTTACTTTACAATAAAAGACATTGTAAAAGAAGCCACCAGTTGTTTTCAGTCACCTTAGGTGAACTTCCTTTTTGGAAATGAATAATGAAACTTGCTTAGTTGAACTGATAATGAATGGAGATGCTTTAGAAGGAAAAAGGAAAGCAAAGTGTTAAAATTAAATACAACATTCAGATGATTACTCTAATGTTGAAATGACAGCTGAAGAAACAAATGGCAGGAAACACAAAAAATTTGTCTTTCTTCAGGCAATATTAACTTGACCATTGAGCACTCATGACATAGGAAGTATACTGCATCACAGATGATACTATTTGTACTAAATCCCGCAAGCAAAGAAGAAAAAAACCATCTGAGATACCTAATCTACAGAAGACGAAAAATAGGCCTTCAGTGGAATTCATCTAAAGAAAGAAATAAACAAAGTACTTCAAGCAGTCACCACTGCTTGGATTTACTGTGACATGCATTTCCCACTTTACTTTTTTTCTATCATCTCCCACCTTGCACACTGCCTATTTCAAAACTTTAACTTACCAGGATCCACAGATACACAACTGCAGGAGGAGGAAGGCTGCGAAACCTGCAGGGAATAACGAGCCTGGCAGCAAACGAACAAATCGTTGCTGCTTAACAATTCAGAGTGAGTATTCGGCATTAAGCAAATGAATGAACGAATGAGACAGCCTGGAGAGTGGGCAAAAGGGGCACCCAACAGCATTTAGCTTGAAAAGCTGCAGAAAAAGTTGGCATCCCACCCATGATGCACCCCTGACGGAGTGGACACTTTTGAACACGGAGTTATTTTGAGGAGGGAAAACAGGAAATTGTAAAAAGAATGAGAGACCATCTCTCCCTTCCTAAGTCCCTGACCCTTTCCTGGAGTTTTCACAAACGCCACAGACCCATGTAGGATGACATTGGCTTCAAAGGTTTGCCAGCACCAGAGGCAGACGCACCGTGACACCTCCTGTTTCTCCAACCCCACCATTGCGTCTAGGTGAGGGGGTTGAACAGTGCACGATCCCCAACCAGGCGCAGTCTGCTTAGTATAACCTATTTCATTCCCATAGTCTTTCTCTGCAGAGAAGACAAATTAGGCTTCCACGCTGAAGAAAAAAAAAAAAAAAGCTTGTTTCTTCTAAAACTTTAAACTCATTGCTTAATATAGTGACACTCAGAAAAGCAACAACGACCAGCCACGGCACAAGAATTCAATGACAGTTCTCCTCTTCCACTTTCAGCAAACGGTCTTTGTATTTTTTATTGTCTAGTAAATAAAGTTTAAATGCTTTTCAGCCTTGGTTGCAAACTCAGTACCCATTTGCAGTCCAACAACAGCAGGGAATAAAGCTGCCACCGTAAAATGTCTTTTTTCTCCTGCATGCCTGCTTTCCATAGATTTCATTATTTCTCCTGGATCTGCACACATATTGTCATATCTAGGGCACAGCGATGCTAAGTAAACAGGGAGAAGGGCTGTGAAATTTTTATCATCATTGAAACAACTGGCTGGGAGGTTATACCGTATTCAACCTTTTTCCACAGAAAACGCGGAAGGGAGCAGGTGCCACTCCTCTGGAAGAGCGGTGCTGTTGCGGCCTGACAGTTTGAGATGAAGCACACAGACACTGGAGGTATTTAGACTTTGTGACACAACAGTTAGCAAAAAGACTGCAATAAGCAACTGTACTGGATTAAAACAGCTTTCTGTAAAGGGCCAGATTTGTGTGATATTGCGGAACACCTGGACTGTACTACAGTTCTCGGCTATAAACACGTGGAAGGATGGCTCATGCAAGGCACTGGATGGACACACGCCTGTACAGAAACTGAGGGTCAAGGGCAGAGACCCACAGAAACGAGCAACTTGAGGCCAAACAGACACTTCAACTTCCCAGAGTATTTCTCACGGTTTCAGAGAACCATGGTTCCGGAGTTACCACAGCTGCTTGTGCCAAATAACTCTCAATGGCTTTTTCTTCCATGAGTTTGTCCACTCCCGTTGGACCTGCATAAGCTTCAAGACCCACATCACTGTTAGTGGTTCAACTGTTTCCCCCCAGGTTCTTTCAGTTTTTAGGGAAACACCATCCAGCCCTACTAAGCTGTTATTGTTCATTTTGTTGATTTTTTCTACAAATTCTTTTACCAACGCTTGATTTGAAGCAGATCCTCTGTCACAACCCCTGTAGAAACCTCCCCAAGCTCTTCCACAGTGAATACACATGCAAGAAATTAGGCTTAAATCCAAGGCCCTCCGGTAGCGTGTTTTTAAAAGTTCCTAGTACCATACACAGAGCTTTTGAAATTATTTATGATAAATTTCTTGAAACTTTTTAGAATTTAAGACCATCGAATCAATACTGGGAAAGCAAATAATCATCTACACTGTGCCTAAAAGAGATCTTTTAGACTGTTCCTAAAAGAAAAAGGATATTAAAATAACTAAGCGGGGAGAAGGAGGTGAAAGAGCAGATGTATTTCAAAAGATTAACAGTAAACTATCATGAAATTTGGTACCAGAGATGTTCAATATATTTATTAATGTAGATCAAAAAGAAGGAAGGTTGAGATGCCAAGTTTATGGGTGACAGAATTACTTAAAGGGGTGATGTCAAGTTTCTGAGGAATATAACAAAGATGAATCACTGACACCAGTGGTTTAACTTTACCCAGTGCCATTATATAACCTGATGAGAAAACTTCAGCTGAAGTACCGAATTCAAGTTAAAAAATAAAAAATAAAAATGCAGATCCAGAAAAAATGCAGACACAAGCTATTGAAATAATGAAAATTGTGTGAGGAAAAATAAGACAATGATCAACAGAAAGCACCAGGACATTTTAATTTACACAGAAGATGAATGAACATAATCAAGATATTCAAAATAATGAATGGTTTAGAGAAAGTAAAATGGGACTCCTAATTACTCTCGTAAGGCGGTAGAGAGAAGTGTTCCATGGACTTGAAAGGCAGCAGAGGTAAAACTGATAAAAGTAAATTATTTTTTTCCATACAATGCAAAACTCACTAGTGCAACTCGCTGCCAAAACAGCATCAATATGAAGAGCTTAATAAAACTACTAGCAGAATTAAGCACACACGCCATCATTTTCCTGTGAAATTACCAAAATAGTGGGCAGAACAACTATCCATCATTTCAGACAAAAACATCACACAGTTAAAATTTCTTGTGGAATTCAAACAAGAGTTTGAGTCAGAATAGAGAGCAGAAGTCGCTACGAAAATTGAGCATATAGAAGATACACATGAGCTGAAACCTCTACGGTTTATTATTTGCGATATTCGCATCTTTGTTAAAACTTGTCAGAGCAGTAGCAGGAGAACAAGAAATCAATAGACAGAGTCATGGAACTGCTGATATTGTAGCCTAGAAAAAAAGCACTGAGAAGTACAATCCTCTGCTTGCTAGAAAGGATTGCACAGATCCGGACAAAAAAAAAGTCTCACGCTTTTTCACCTTATCCATATAGCAAAAATAAACTACCAATAAATGTTCTGAAAAAACAGCGTCACGTAAGCATTTTCCAGCTACAGCACTGATTTCTTCTAGAAGGAAAACACCTTGCAAATTCTACTTTTGGCTAACCATTCCCATCCCAAATGACAAAACGGTTAATTTTGCTGCGTTTATTCTGGGAAGAGAATGCATGGCATGCCCATGGTGGTACTGCTAGTCACTTACACCAATACTTATGTCCTAACAGCTATTTTATGTTTTCTTCTGTTGAACTCTGCCAATCCATGCTTTGAAATAGATTCATTTTTATTACAGAGTTGTACAATAGCACGTACGAAAACAACCATGTAAGAAGATCTCCAGTGTCCTCAGGGAGGGGGGGAAATCTGAACACCTTCAACCCGACCTCAAACTGGAAATCACCGGAGAACTTCCGCTTTACATATGAAAACACAACAGCGTTTTTTCTGAGTTTGCTTTATTTTTATTTATACAATAGCAGAGCTTTGGAATCGGCTACTACCAGTGAGTGCCTCAAAACTTCGTAGGGATTTCTTCCTTCTCCTGAGGTATTGAGCTTCACCCTCAGGTGGATTCCCAGCCTTGGAGGTGCCGGCACTCCTGCCTGCTTGGCTCCTGCCCGGCATCCAACCTCACCCCTTTGTATTGACTTCAGCACTTTTGATTTCTGCGCTGTGGAAAATATTAATGTATGCAGCAGAAATTATTAATAGAGTGCTACAGGGGAGAGAAAGGGAGGGGATTCGCTAAACAAGCCTTGCTCAAAAAGAGGGGAGTGTAGAGGTGCCTAGTGTGGAAAGCATCGTCCTCTGGCGGCTGGGAGACGCCCCTGTTGTTGCATTGGGATAATGCACAGGGAACACAAGGAAAATCCCGTGGCAACTGGAGGTGGCACAGCCTGACCGGGCACCCTGCCAGGGCTGTGTCTGAGATCGCTCCCACTGTAGGGAGCTATGTGGTAGTAGCAGTGCTAAGACTAATAAGTGATAATATTATTTATATTAATAACTGGTGGCCATAATTATTGAGACTTTTTTTGTTGTTGTCCCCAGGAACGGGAGGGGGGACCTGTCACAGCAGAGCCTGGCGGGTCCCAGCATCCCCAGAGGATGAGTCTACCTTGAAGCAGGGGGCAGAAAAACAATTAGCTGCACCAGATAAGGTGAGCGAAGAAAGTAAAAGAGCATTAAAAACTAAGTTATTAGTTACCTCTGAGCATGCAAGGTAAAAAAACAAGTCCCGTTAAACCAAAGTGAAATGGGTACCAATTCTCAGAAAAGTAGTAAAAAAAGATAGCCACCTTCTTCACAGGTGGTGATCATCATCAGTTTTTATACTTCACGCGCAGGCTCTATTTAGCCTCCTCAGCTGCTGCCATGTTGTCTCCTTAGTTGTGTTTTGTAAGTGCCTAAAAGACCCTCTCAAGTGTGAGGGCATCACTACGTGCAGCCCTGTGCCATTACCGGCTGTCCCAGCATCAGAGGGTTGAGATCTGCTCAATGCCAAGAGGCTATTATTTATTACACCCGTCCAAGTCATCATTTGTTTCCAACTTTTTTATATTCCATTTATGTGACATAAATCCTCTTGGCTGGTTCCAGCAACAGAGTTGCACAGCGCTCTTCCCTCCCCACCTTGTCTAACATTATGGAGCAAAGCAGAAGTATCCTAATTAGAAAGGATGTATATTATTAAAAGGAATATCCAAATTATTCACCTGGAATATTATTAAGAAGTAATACGTTTTAATCTCATCCACACCGCATTCAATTTTCTTTACTGTTACTACAAACATTAAATAAAAATTTAAAAAAACTCAGCCACCATTAAAGTGGTTTAAATAGACATTTAAACCTGTAAAACAGCAACAATAATGAAATGCTGCAAATTATATGTGGTTTATGGTGGAGGCAATTTAGCATATCTAATCACAGTTCCAATTTTCTCCTAGAGCATAATAGGAAGAATCATACGTGGAAAAGAGGAGGGAGAAGGAAGAAAATAAAGATTTCCTAAGGAGAAAAACCCTTCCAAGTCCTACCAGCAGGTATGGTAGCCATACAGCAGTATGACTGTATATCATACTTTATAAGCTCGTGCCAGGGCTCTCGCTGTGCTTCTGCTTTATGTGCTCTTTTACGATACAACCCTGAATAAAGACATTGACAGTGCCCAGAAGAAATGCACAGCGTCTGGATGGCATCAGCATCTCCAAAGGGAAAGAAGAACACTTCATGTGCGGAGGCAGCGGAGGGGTGCTGGAGTGCTCTTGACTAACCCCTCTCTTGATAAATGATGGAGAAAGCAAGGCAGGATATTACTAGAGCATAATTGCAACAATATTTCTGCTGTTTTGTTTCATCTTGGAGGAAACACATCCTTTTTGACTCCCTGGATGCCATTACAGACCTTGTCCTTGTAAATGACCTTATTCAAAATTTAAGAAAAAGGAATATTGAAATAAGAACACGGAGTAGGATCCCACTGACTGCAGACACTTTTATTTTATTTTTTAGTCTCTTTTTAAAAGGTAATATTATACTTTCTGAATGCTTTTCATGTTCAGATTGTGAAAACTAATTCCTCCCAACCCTCTTCACCTTCCTGGGAAGCTGACACAAGGTACAGGAACCACCTTGGGCGTCCAAGTCCTGATACTGATTTTCGGGACCATTTCAATCAAAAATAATCATCACAGGCTGTGAAATGGAAGCATAGATTTTATACCATAATTCTAACAGCGGTGACTGGAATTGTAAAGACGTGCGGTAAATCTCATGATCTGCAAATAGTTCAAGGCTTTTAGATGCAAAAGTGCATTTTGCGATGGGCAGCGCACACAGAATACGTGGTGCTCGCTGACATCAGTGGTCCCAAGGGTTCACCATGAAACACTCTGAGTCTCTCTGCCTGAATATGGGAATAAACCCACTCATTTGGCCACTTTTGTCTTCAAGCCTGTGCTATCATCTACAGAGAACAACAGATTAAAACAACAGTAATTGTCAGGATCAATCTCCCCTTCAGTTTTAAAAATGCAAGTATAACGCACTTCTATCTTTCAGCACTTTTGTATTTTGCCATGACTTTTGGATAATATATGTCAGTAGAGCAGTAAGATTACTAGATAATTCCCTTAACAGTCTAAGCATCACTTCCAAGTATTCACCCAAAATAGTCTTTAGAAATGTAGCATGTTTTCTTTTTGGCTGGCATTTCTGCCTGTTTTCTGTTGCTGAAAACATTGTTAAAGGATGTCCAAAATCAGGTAGTTTTTAAAAAATTAACTTTGTTTCCCTCCTCATGCAGTAGGGATACGTCATTTTCTTGGCATATTCTTTTTCATTCGTAAAGCAGAAATCCCTTCCTATGCCCCTTATGCCTTTCAGATGATGAATATTTTCCCTATTTACCTCTTTCCCCAAAAAGTGTTAACTGACTCTGTAGTCCAGTTTGGTCAAATTCTTTTTATCTATTTTCAGTATGATTTTGTTTTAACCTTGGATCTCCAAGCAATTTGTTGTGAAATGTGTTGGACGCTCCTGCCTGTCCTTTCCACCCAAAGGATTTGTGAACACGGAGCACTTAGGTTTCCTGAACTTCCATGTATTTTGTGGGGCAGAAAAACAGAAACCCCTTATGGGGTTTTGTATTAACTTGGTCACAAATTCCAAGCTGCCATGTGCTTATCACCTTAGAGACATAATCGACACAAATGGCATCTATGCATTGGAAACGCTCTACAAAACACCGAGCTCTGCAGACAATGTCCTTGCAAGTTCTTCGCCCATCCCCGTGAAACAGATGCACGCAGACACCCTCTTTCTTTTCCCCTCTCTGCCTTCCCCGCACCTTCTTCCCTGACTCGCTCTCCCCATACTTGCTCAGAGTTACTCCACTGTGCCGCTCCTTATCAAACAGTAATTTCCTAGAACTATTAATACTTCTGACAAATGACACCATTCACGGACTCACTCCCCCAGGGCTTCAGCGCTGTGCTTAGCCAGCACAGAGAAAATAGGTAGGAGAAGAAATGTTTAAAGGAAGGAGAAAAGACCTTTCCTTCTCCACGCTAGTTCAGGACACACAGATAGACTGCCGAATGTTAACAATCCGAAAACACGCATTAAAATGTCTCAGTGTAAAAACAAGAATAAAGAATAAAAGTCTGTAAAACTTCCCCCTGTGCTTGAGGTACTTCCTCGTACCTGTGAATGACCGGGAAGTACAATATTAAAACTGTTTCTTTTCCCAAACAAACTTTGAAGAAAATAGATATTCCAATGTCCTAGTTAAGGATCTTGGCAGTTGGCATCAAAACACGAATTGCAGAGGAAAAATTTGATTTGATCCACAAACCACAGGAAGAAAAAAGTAGTCAGCAAAGGAAGTTTTCTCCATTGTTCCGACAATACAAAATAAACAGTGTATTGGCAGGAAAAATAACTTAAAACCCCAATATATTTGATTCAAAAATCCCTCTAGGGTTCAATAATTACTTTTTACCTTTTATAACTACTCTGATTTGGTCATCTGGAAAAAAAAAAATTATGTCTCTGTTCTATATACCTCATCAAATCTTGTATGATATTCTACTTTTCCTTGCATTTTAATGCTGACCTGCTTTTAAAAGCAAATGGTATTTCTTCAAACTCAATAGATTATGTCTATCTGTGGTGACAGAGCTTCTATCAAAACAATCCCAGAATCCCAGACTGGCCGGGATTGGAAGGGGCCTCTGAAGATCACCCAGTCCAACCCCCTGCCAGAGCAGGGTCACCCAGAGCAGGTGGCACAGGAACGCGTCCAGGTGGGTTTTGAATGTCTCCAGAGATGGATACTCCACTACCTCTCTGGGCAGCCTGTGCCAGGGCTCTGCCACCCTCCCAGGAAAGAAGTTCCTCCTCATGTTTAGGTGGTACTTCCTGTGTTCCAAGTTTGTGCCCGTTACCCCTTGTCCTGTCCCTGGGCACCACTGAGAAGAGCCTGGCCCCATCCTCCTGACACCCACCCTTTAAACATTTATAAGCATTGATAAGATCCCCCCCTCAGTCTTCTTTTTTCCAGACTAAAAAGATCCAAATCCCTCAGCCTTTCTTCATAAGAAAGGTGTTCCAGTTCCCTCATCATCTTTGTAGCCCTTTGCTGTACCCTCTCCAGCAGTTCCCTGTCCTTCTTGAAAAACAGTAATTTGGACATATAAAACACGTCGAACTCTTCCAGCAGGCTCCCAAGAAGGGGTTGACTAGATCAACAGATGCAGCCTCAAGCAGCTGCATTACTAGCAAAGGGGTTTCTTACCAAATTTTTGGGTGGGAGCTTCAACAGTGTGAAGTGATGCTTTTGGGTCTACTGGCTTTTGTTTGGGGCTCTTTTGGGCTACGGCCCAGGAATGAGCCGCCCCTGAGGCCTGACTGATGTCAGAGGAAAACACAGTACTGGTCCAAACCGATGTGTTCTTCTGCCACAGGCAGCCAGTCTGAAGAACCAGGGGTCTCTAGTGGTCCCCTGGAGGGGGGTATCTACAAAAGACGGGCATTTCACACCTTCAGGTGGCCTTGGTTTGCTTGGTTGGTTGTGCTTGAGCACAACGTTAATTACATTCTTGATTAGATTATTTTGAAAAGCACCTTTAGTCTTGTTCAACAACAACTTTCAGTGCGACACTGCAGTTCCTCTCCTTAGTTCGCAGGCATCGACTTGCAAAAGCAGATCAACAAAAGGGCTGTCATTTGAACACTTCCAGTCCGTTATCAAATAAACAGACAACATTTCACCAGGGAAAAAAAATCTACAGCACTTTCAGGAGATGACATTTCCATATTTATGCATTAAGACTTCAAAATTCAGCATAAAACATTTTTTAAAAAAATCACAGTGCTAGAACACATTTTCTTCTGAATCAATATATCCTGAGGAAGAAGGGGGAAAAGGATTACACAGGTAAGACCTGTTTCAAAAAATTATTTAGTAGCGAATTGGCTCTTGGCCTATAACATTATATAATGTAGTTTCTGATAATGCAGCGTCAAGCTTTCCTTGAACAGAGTATAAAGTGTGAATTTTTAATAGACTGCCCAGAAACCACAACTACTACTATGCAAACCATTCTGCTATCAAAATGCAGGGGTGTATATCACATACAGAAAAATATACGCTCAGAAAAATGTATACTCGGAAAAATAGCTGAGTAAACTATTTCTTGATCTTTGATATATGTTATGTATTGATCTAAAACATTCAGGCAGCGCTTCTTCTTAGAGAGTGGGAAGGGAAGCAGCCCTGGGACTTCACAGAACAGACAACAAGGCGTTTTGGTGCACATAAACATACGCACAAATTTCAAATTCCCCCCAAATTAAAAAAAAAATAAAAATCCAACGACAAATTAGCCTCCTACTCAGCAGCAAAGAAGGTATACCAAAGGATTTCTATCTACACTTTCACAATTTGTATTTAAAATTTTAATCGAGAAGTTATTAAAGGCCAACAAACAGCTTTTCCATACTTCATTTTAAATTATGGCTAATACCATACACTAAAGGGATAACGACACACTGCTGTATATGCTGAAGGTAGGAGGAATTGCACCATTCTTTTGCGTAAAATACTAAAAAGCACAACTGTGGAGCAATTGATCTTAAATTACTATTTCTGATTGCAAGAAAGCTCCAGATTAGCAACGGTGTTCTGACTTTTTCACACTGTTAAAGAAAAACAGAAAGCAATACTTTTTCAATAGTATGCTATTTTCTCGGAGCTCTGTGTTCCCTAGGTGCCATTAGATATCTGTGACATTACATAAATGAGTGGTGTCCATTTTGTTTTTCTAAACTTGTTAGCCTTCAGAACAAAAACAGTTTGCTAACATAAAATCTGTTTTTCCCATCCTGGACTGTGTTACTTTAGCACTTGAGCAGGCCAAGAAAAGATAAAAAGGGAAAGGAAATAGGAGAGAGAGAAAGAAGAAAGAAACAATACTTAAATATTTATTAGCCATTTTTCTTATATGTTTTTTGAGACGTATGAAAATAATCCGTATGCATTCCTCAGCTCAATTACTTACAAACAACTTATCTGTAGAATCAAGTAAATCTGTCAGTTGTGCAAGTTTATTTTTCCATGTGCTATCTTGAGATAAGCAGGTCTGTAATATTAGATTTCCACTGACATAATTTTGCATGAATTCTGATCTGATTTAGTATTACATGGTGCAAAAGGTGACACATTTTCTTTAATACAGCCCATTAGAAAAGGAAAGGAATTGCCAGCGTATGAAATCCGAGGAGTTTGATTGAAAGACTCTGGGACTTTGGGGTCAACTCAGTGGAAAAGTAACTTGCTCAACTACCCCAGGCACTAAGCGCTGTGACAAGCAAACCTAATACCCAGTGTAGTTACTCGGTTAGACAATCAATAAAAACACTGCATTATCAGACTGCTACAGCTGTACGTTAACCTATCGTATTACCTCATCTGCTCCCAAAACAGTCAAACATGCATTTGCTGATCACGCAGATAACACAGATACCACCCCAGTCCTTAAGTCACATTTAATACCAAGCTGGAGTGCTAAAACAACCGTTTATTGCTTTTCCATATGCCATAAATTCTAATTTTTCGAGTCTATCTAAATAGCACACCGAAGACTACATTCAAAGCACTACTGAGACGGTGAAGCCAACTGCTCCAAAATTACCCTGTGTGAGATTTCAGGTAAGGTCTGCACTTCCCCCCATGGATGCTCAATCCATGCCTGGTCCCCCAGCCCACCTCCGCCCGGGGCTTCATGGCCTCTCCCTGCCTCCTTGTCTCCTCCCGAGGCAGATCTTGGCATCCTTCCCCACATCCCTGCCTGCCCAATGCCTGGCCATCCCTGCTCCCTATATTGTCTCTACGGGTTTCTTTTCTTCACATCTGCATCTCCTTCTGCCTGTTCCAGCTCGTGTTCCTGCAGGCTCCACGACTCAGAGCTGCTCCCACAAGGCTCAGGCGTGGGCATCTGCACACTTGGCGTGTGGCTCAACAGAAAAGTCAATCAATCCACAGAAAATCCATTTTTTCCCCCTTGAGCACTTGGTTCCAGTGCTTGACCTCTCATGAGTCCACGCCACGCAGGAGCAGCTGGGGCAGGTCCTTGCCCCATTTGAAGGATGCTCTGTGACGATACAGGTGGGACTTCACAAACCAGCTCCTTGGCTTCAGCAAATCTCTACTGAAGGCTGGCAGACTTCTGCCTCTTTCTCCCGTCCAGACCTCCTACCAAGCCACAGAAACTGTCCAAACAGGGGTAGAGTTTCACAGGAATTAGGAAAGTCTCATCCTCCATACAGCAGTCACCTGTCTCTCTGGTTATTTTGAAGTCTCTGCTAGCAGGAGTGTAGGTATCAACAAAAATATGTATTTTTTCCACACTGAAAAGCAATATATTCTTCCCTGTGCTTATGGTTTAAAATTTACAGAACCGTTTTAATGGAAAGTTCCCTTAAAGAATCCTTTTTAAGGCTGGATTGTGAGTACTGGGAAATAAGGAGATCTGATATGTGGTGCATAGCGGATGCCAATAAACACCAAAACCAAGAAGCTACAAAAAACAAAGCAGCAAAGAGCTGGTTTAACCTCTATTCCAATGGAAAGTGGGAAAAGAGAGTGCAGGATGGAGGACTGGGGAGAAGCTTTTTTTGGCAGAGATGAAGACATCTGATCTATCACTGTTCTCATACATGTTTTCTTCCCCAAAAAAAAGGTATACTCCCGGGCAGCGGAGGGGAAGATGCCTGGTAACCAAACCCTGTTGGAAAGTAAGCATCTATGGACATCTGCTATTTAGGAGCTGTATGTCCAGGAATGTGGACGGGATGAGTGGAACCAGTTGTCTTTTCTGAATGGAAGTGTATTTAAAGCTTTGTGAAGCAGATAACCACAGTAATTCATTTAGAGGACAAAGTGCTCTAGTAAATGGCCACACCTTTGGAGTTTTTCTAGTAGCTATCAGTAAATGCGTAAAATTCATATCTACGAAACAAAAAGTTAGTTAGTTATATGCACTGTTTGCCCAGAAGTTTTATTTATGCCAAATTTACCTCTTTATCTGCCAGCTGATGGAACCTGAGCAGTGGCAGGCTGCTCTCTACCACGCCGCGTGGGTGCTGCTGCACAACCCCAATGGTGAAATTCCGTACCACACTCCTCTAGAGGAGCTCTGCACCCAAATTCTTTGGGGCAGGGGTGCCTCTTTCTTTTTGTCAGGATTATATTTTGCCTGGACGATCTGTCCAGCAACTTCGTCACTGATCCACACAGCAAGTAAACAATATAAAATGTTCTACTGACACACTGATACTTCAAACTGCACACAAAATATATGCATATTGTTTGCAAAAACTTGCAATTTATTTTCCCATATTCCTGTATCTTGCTCCATAAAGCACTGCAATCCCTCATCAACTGCCCTGGAAAAATTTTGTAGTTGAGATTGCAATTTGTCTCACAAGAATTTTAGTCAAGTGAAAGGCACACATCTAGCTTAAAAAGTTGTGGTGTGCTGCTAGCCTCAGCATCAAACCTCAGCTGAAAATGCAGACCATGACATGCCATATGTTTTGCAGAGCGCGACGATGCTGGGCATCATCATCTCCTACAGCATCACCTCTGCCAGTCCTTCATTCTCATTGAATCTAGAATGGTTTGGGTTGGAAAGGACCTTTAAAGGTCATCTAGTCCAATCCCCTGCAGTGGGCAGGGACGTCTTCCACTAGACCAGGTTGCTCAGGTTGCTTCGTGTCCACTGTGTCAGCCACATGTCTGCCACCAGGGACGGGGTCCATGCAGCACTCATCCTCATGCTAGCACATCTCAACCACCGCACTTCTTCTACCAGGCTTACAAAGTTGTGTCTTACCCATTACCATCTCTGCTCACTGTGGGACTTCGATGAAGCCCCGCTCTGTATTATGGGCTCTACACATTGCTGTAGAGTAAGTTCAAAAGGCATCTCTCTAAAACAGGTCTTTGGGGCTGGTCTTTGGAAGGCTAAAAAGGGGAATAACCTGAAGAAATATTCAGGCGGATGGCAAGTACTCGTGTGTCAGTGACTACATGGCTTGCTTGGATTCACAAGCAGTTCATGGCAGCAGCTTAAACAGAACACAGATTTTATGACTCGGTGTGAGACTTTATTAAAAAATTCTGTTAGAGAAGAAGGAATGGCCCACTCTCACCACCTCTGAAGCCACATAACAGATGGATGCCTCTGGAGCTAAGTACACCAACCTGCACACATAGGAAGGTTTCAAAGACAATGCATCAGTAAAGGCTTTTGGTCGTTTCCTTCAACGCTCGCCATTCCTCTCCCCTCAGTCACAAGAAGACCATACAGATGTTTTTACTACACCCTGTTTTATAAAGTTACTTTTTGAGGAGCCTAGGTGAAAACAAAACTTTGCTCGGTCTCAGAGAATTTCAATCTGCTTAGTTATATTAAGAGATAATATTAAGGATAGAGGAAAAATGTAGGGCAAAATTATGTCACATTCTGAAACAGCTAACATAATTACGACATATTCTTCATTTGATTTAATAATTTATTGAATTATACTTGGATTACTTAATAAATGAAGAACATTACCCACACTATATTAGTCACAGGTGAAAAAAATCACGTACATGGATGAGTGTAATTCATTCAACAGTTTATAGACCCACGGTCCCCCAGGGACTATCACACAGACACACACACCTCCTCAAGTGCCAAACTTCAGGTATAAATCCCAGATTCTGATCTCCCTAATACTCATTTTACTCCACTAATTTTGACAGTATTTCAGGGCTGCACTGGGATGAAGAAGCCAGATCTTGCTAAAACTAAACCTCTCAGAAGGCTGTTCCAAGTTACTGATTTTCAAAGGTGCACACTTCGATCACGATTCCCGTCCGATACCCCAGTGCAGGGCAGGAAAAAAACTCTTTGTGGAATCACCTGTGCAAAGGTTCCACACGATCCGAGGTACATCCCATCAAAAGTAACTCCACGGCTGTGGCTTTGGGCTGACCCAGTGACCAGAAACATCACCAGTGGGTACTCCCGCGTATGGGTTGAAGCAGTCTACACCATCATCCCTCTGATTGTGTAGAACTTTGATAAAAATCACCTGCCTCATCACCTTCTCTATGTGAATAACTAAACTGAGCTGAAACCAAACTGCACTTAGAAGCTTGACTCCTGCAGTTACGTACCCTAGACTGCTGCGTTGTAGGTTTGTTTGATAAGTACACATAGTCCAGCTAAGCTTTTAAGGGACATTGGTTTCCTATGCCACTACAGTTTTCACTGGGAGCTCTTGTTAGTTTTTTTTATTTACAGTTAGTATTTAGGTGCTACGTTCATGTAGAATTTAATTGTGGAATCAAGCTATAGGTGAACCTATGGGTTTACTCACTCCGTAATTTTCTCTTCACTCCACTCACTCCCTATTTTTTAGTTGTTTTTACACCATTTATTTTATAGGAAATAACTGCTACTACAGTAGATTAAAATCTTCTCTTTTATAGGATATAAAAATACAGGCTACACAGGAGCTATCTTTCCTTCTCCTCATGATCTGCTCTTGGTAAAAATGCGGGGCATGCTTCTGAGACAGGTTACGAACTTGTCTTGTCTTGAAAACAAAGCTGGTACCTCTCAGCAGCGATGATTAAAAGCTTTAAAACATATTTTAATTTCACTCAACTATCTCTCATTATAAAAGCTTCTCGTTATCTTGAAACATCATAACATTGACTGAGAACTGCAAAGAATTTTTCAAAGAACGAAAGCCTAGAGAGAGAGAGAGTAGCCAAAGGTGCAAATGATTTGAATATTTTGTATTAATAAAATATTGTTACTGTTAATAAAAAGGTAAAATAAAATAGTGCTCATGCCATGCATCTTCTTCCACTTAAATTTGCAACAGTAGCATTGCTCACTGGCCTGATTCTGTGGCATGCTGAGAGCTTCCAACAAAACGCTCAGCTGAAATTCTTCGTGATTATCTGAAATCTTATCCGCAGCTTGTTCGAAGAATAAAGCTCTGTGAAAAGCACACCCGAACTTCTTAAATGACAAGCTAAAATCTTACACACATAGATTATGCATATTGACCGCTACATTATTATAACACAACTGTGTAGAAATCCTTTTGATAGCTTGTTGATAACTCGACTTCATGTAATTTAACTGACCCTTATTTGCTAAGATACTGTGTAAGCCAGACTTTGGACGGGAGCCAAAAAAAAAGAAAAGAGAGAGAGAGAGACAGTAGAGAGAGAAATCAGATTACACCACAAATCTGTGGCTGGCATAGGTTTCGCAAGCGGTACAGAACATGTGGAACACTGAATCCAGTGCTATTTCTTGGAAAAACTAGTATTAAACTAAGGACAAATGCCTGAGCAAGACCAAGTACATCTTTTTCAGTGCCTAAATGCATAATATGACAAAGAAACAAAAACAGAAAAGAAGTTTTCCACTGCTGAGCACCACTTTGATGTAACAAGAAGTATACTCGCCATTTTAGTTTATTAGTCATATTGCACCTGAAGATTAAAGTTAATATTCTCCAGTAAAAAATAACCCAATAAAACATCCTATGACCATAAATTGAGTCCTGTCTACCTAAATTGCAGCGAAGGGTGAAAAAGAAGTTACTAAAATCCAGGACATTAGAATGAGACTAAGTAGTAAGTTAAGTGCAAATCTACCTTGCCTCAGGATGATCACATGCCACCATTAATAAAATGCATGACCTTAACTAATTACATACATCTGAGCATTCATCATCCTCAGTTTATTACTTCTGTAACGCTGCAATTTAGGGATGTCGAGCAATGTCCCTCCACCACACGTCCCGTCACCTACATCCGCGCTGGCCCACACGGACCCCACCAAGTAGCTGAAGAGTCGCCCTTTCACTGCGAGCAAGTGACTAATATCGAAGCTGGCTCTAAAGAAAGACACTTTTCATAATCGCCCAACAATCTGCTAAGTGAAAACATATGGATAGGCTTAGGTAAAGCCTGCCAGGGGTCTTTACTGAATGGAAAACAGGTGCTCCGGTTCTGTGCCATGTAATACCCCATTTACCGTTAAGTCCAAAGGTTACAGGACTAATAGCTGCCTTGTGGTAATCAGGGAAAGCAAAGACACTGGCCATGGTCAAACATCTGGGACGTATTTTACATACTTGCAACATATGCTTCAGTTTCAATTAAAGTGAGGCTTTGGCACATTTATTAATCTTTTTACTTTTATCGCATAAGAAGACCCATTTACCTGACTTTTCTATTATACTGCCTGAAAAAAAACAGAGAAATAATAAAAGCCAGAGGCTACTACCAGCTGGTGTTACAAAACGTGCATTTGTTTTCTCACAAAACTTCATTTTGCACACAGCTTTAAGAAAACACGCACATGAGTTAAAAGAATACAAAACCGCACCCTTCCATTTTGACAAAAAGATGCAAGAGGAGCAGCAGCAGTTAACAGAGCAGGTCGAGTGCACCAGAAAGGTAAAAACACCCTACCAGCTTCTCATGACAAACAACTCAGTCCTAACCGCGCGCTCAGTTTTTACGGCTTAGCCCAGTGCAAAGTAATGCCTGCTGCAAAGAGCACTGAATATACACGGAAGTCTGCACATGCTTATCTTAAAAAGTGTAATTTTCTTTTCCATTCAAACAGCATATTCAATCATGAGAACTCAAAATGTTTGCCATAATGAAGACAGCTTTGAATTTATAAAAATCAACCTAAACACCTTCTGTATAGAAAGACAGCTCTTAAATATTCAATAAAAGGGCTCACTGAATGCACGCGGTAATGTCAGCACTCACTTTTATTCAACCTTGGTAACTAGATCTAGAAAAATGTTTGAACTCTGGTGTCAATTTGAGAAAGCTGAATATTAGATCACAACATTGAAACCCAGAGTGGTATTTCTAATTGGGTATGTTTTGCCCGGCATGTGCTGATTGCCAGAGAATGGGGGGTGGAGGGGCTGACCCCCACCCTCATCTTCCCTTTTAAAGGAGTTTGTTTAGCAATTTCCAAAAACCACTAAGTGCTAACTGCATAGGCTGGCTGAAACTACAAGCAGTCAAGCACTATCCTTTGTGAGCTAATCACAGTTATTAAAATATCCAGAAACACACGCACTACTGGGATGATACTCCTGCACCAGCACTAATAATAAAGCAGGAAGAAATGGGAGAAAATGGCCTCAAATGGATGGCAGATCAGTGTTTATCAGAAGAGAAATGATGATTCAAAGCCAGCATGTTGAGTTAAAATACAAGCTCTCCACAGCTACGTGACTGACCTTTGCAATAAATCATATATTTTATTGCCAGAACTGTATGCTCACATCATTTAGTGTTAAAAACCATCACATACATGTTTTGTAAAAGAAGGTTTTGTTACTACAGTGTTTGCCGATTCCGAAATGATGTAGCTAACGATTTAAGTGATGTATAGAAGAATTTCACATAATAACTTTCTGTCAATTGTAAAATGTTTGTGCTGGCAATGGAATGAGGAAAATACTCTTTTTTTTTTATCACCTCTCAGATCTTAGGTGTTAGCTAACAGAAAAATAATCATTCAGGGGATTAACTAATCATGGTGAATTTTCTGACATTTCAAATACTGCTGCCAGCGTATGAATTCTTACAGTGGTATATAACTGTACATCTCAACTAGAAACAAAGGTCAAGGGCATAAATTAAGATACACTGTTTTCTTCCTCTCGGNAAATCATTGCTTTACTACAACAGAAGTGGGGGAACATCTGTGAAGGTCAAAATCATCTGTACTTTAATTCAGAGTTCTTGTAAAATTACCCCCCCCCCCCAAGTCCCTTTTCTTTTCTTCCACAAATATCACCTTCCTGGTATGAAAATACCAGCAACAGCAGGGCTGTCCCACCAGCGCCAGCCATTGCTTCACCGGTGCAAGGTCATTTTAATTTCTTTTCTCTGTTTTTTCCCTCTCCCCGGGGGACAACCCATCCAGGCGGTCCCGTGGCTTGGCTCAACAAGGTGTGGAAATGAGCTGTTATTTACCGTGGCCGCAATCCTCCACCCAACCCGCCACCTCCAAACCCAACCGCTTGCGCTCAAATAGCTGCACGATCCGCAACAGTTCGCCAACTCCGAATCAAGTGGACGTCCACGAGAATTGTGATTATTTAAATGTCATACCGAGTGCAAAACATTCCAGCCATTCTTCAATTCTTCAAAAATTACAGATGTCAATATCCCATCTTTAACCAGTATGGAGTTGCTATTTTTACACCATTTTTTTTCCCCCTAAAGCGCAGTCCTATTTGTAATACTCGAGACAGGACAAATTTTTGTCCTTCAAAAACAGTTGTCACTGCAGTTATCTTCACAAGAGCTATCAAGTTCCAGACAGGCTGAATTATTTTTGTTCCTGGCAGAAAAAATATTTGACCCAGCTCTGGACCAAGAGAAAAAAAAAAAAAGAAGAAAAAAAGGCAGGATTTATAGTCCTCTATCCTTTCCTGCAACACACTGTAGCATTGTTAGGATGATAAACAGCTCTGTCCAATTTTCTGGACTAAAACACTTCAACTCCTTTTTTAACTGTCTGTAAAAACAGTGTCATGTCTAAATCCTCCCATCCCCAGATACCCAAGTGCTAGGAAAGATAATTACCTTGTCATCTCTGTCATCCTCTTCTTCCTCGTCCTCTAGCATGTCCTCCACTACCTGCAGACAGAAACAGTAGTAGTTGTCACGATTTAAAAAGGAAGAGTTTTGTTCTGTCAATGCTAAACCTTTTGTAGATGAAAACTTTATTAACATTTGAAATAAATGCACAGAAGGAAAATGTACAACTAGGAAAAAACACTTGATCTAGAGATTCAGATTTAGGAAAAGTGTTATAGCTTTAATTGACCTACATTAGGGAATTATATACTGAAAACCCTTCCTGTACGAAATGCCTGCTTGACAATTTAAGTATTTAAAAGGTAGTTCAAAATTCAATGTATGATTGTTTTAACTAAAGGAACCCTTTGTCAGCTCCACTGGTGCCTATACAGCACACACAGATACTTGTTTCAAATTTACTGTTACCTACAGAAACGTGCAATGTTTTTAACAGAATTTACAGCATTCACCAAGAGATTTTTAAAGAATACAAAACCAGGAATAAATTCATACTAGCTTATCTCCTTATGATCTGCAACAATGATATATACCATATGCTCTATCAGCATTAGCACTGCGTTTCTTAATAGTGATTTTATACAATCTGTGCATCCAACTTTCGGCACATTCATCCGTAGCTGCAGTTGCCAAATGTCTGCATTTACGTATTTTGCCATTTAAGCAGCCTTTTCAGTCTAACACCATGGAATATACACATACATTCAATTCATTCTACAAATATTAATAATTATTAATCACACCATGAGCATGAAATGAACCACCATTAAATCTAGTTTACAGAGAGATTAAATGACTTTCCGATGATAGTCAGTGGCAGATTTAGACTTAAAACTCACAAATGCCTCTCTCACAACACTGTGATCAAGTCTTCCGCCTACCCTACGGGGAAAATTCTCTACTGGTGGAACTGAAATAGAGTTGTACTTCCTCATAACCAGAAAATGATCTGTCTCTTTATATGATTACTTAAATGTAAATACTTATTAGGATATAAGAACAGCCATAATGAAGGTCAGCAAAGATCCACCTAGCCCAGCGTCATATTATGGATGCAAAAAGCGTATACAAAATATGGATAAAAAGGACAAGAGAAGGAAAAACTCATTGATATGAAACATTAATACTTTGGCCTATTTTACAGACTTGCCACCAACTAAAATGATAATTTACTTTGTTATATAGGTGAAGCTACAACTGGTTTTAGTGTAATTATCATTTAAGACAACACATTAAAATTATAACTTCATATTCACCCTCCCAAACATCATTGCAAGGGTATTCTCATCAAGTCCAAATCCATGTCCAAGAAGTAAAGGGACTTTAACACTATCCAAGAACCAAATTCAGGAAAGAGAGGAACTTAAAAGCAAAAAGTGTGTGTATATCAGATGCCTTTCTCTGAGTTGCCTCAAGATCAAGAAGATCCCAGTTAACCATGTTACTTTGGGCCCATGCAAAATGCAAACACCACAGAGATTGATTGAACATGCACGTCTGGTAGAACACTCCACACACGTGCAAGTCCACCGCACAGTTCAAAATATCTGCAGTTCCAGCTGCTCATCTTTCTTTGAACCCAGTCCCAGAACACCTCTCAAACAAGCCTGGGCTTTTGGAGGGGAAGGAGCCTCCAATTCCATCTACTGGCTGCTCCATCCTGGAGCTTAGACTCAAAAGAAAGACTAGAAACACAAAGAAACAGTAAAGAGTGAGAATGTCCAAAAGCACAAGGAAGAAGCATGACCTGAGCAATTATGGAACAATTACTCTTGAATTCTTTCCTGCCCAGAAGGACCATTTTAGCAGGAGGAGCCTGACTGACCGAATCTTCTGCAGCCTCTGACCCGCTGCCAACCAGGCAGATGTATTTGTGAGTGGCCTCAGGCTGAAGAAGGAATCAAGGCTGGGCTCTAGCCACTATTTGTGAAGAAGCCACCTCCCTCCTCAGTTTCTCCTCTGTTTCCCGTTTAGGTCAGCTCTGCTCCATTTCTTAAAGAAAGAAGATCAGAGACAGTGCCCAGAGAGTTTGGGATGGTCACACCTCTCAGCACGGAGAGAGGGAAATGTTGAGGGTATGTTGCTGAAATGTTTGTCAGCTCCTGCTTAGCTCAGTAGGCCATTTTAAGCATTCCATTTGGAGGTGTCTGAGAGGTCCCGTCCTCATGGATCTCTCTGTGGAAGCAAAGGCATCTTCAGTTTCTCATGCACCTGCATCACCTCCTTGTTCCTCTCCTCCCCTGCTAGCTCACTGTCATCTTCTCTGGACTGTTCCAAGTGTTTGGAGAGCTGAGCTGTAAACTACAACCCTGAACCGACCGAGTTCTTCAAAAAAACCCCACTCTAAAACTTTTAACATGGATGGTTTCAGTGGCCCAGTTTACTAAGCAGCTCCAGAAATGCTAGCATCAGCTCTGCCGAGGAAATGGTGAACTGAGAAGGGAATACGAAAACAAGGTGTCAGTTAAGGGCTGCAGCGAGATGGAAACCCTCTTAGATCAGTTTTGCCACATGCAAAAAAGTCTGTAATTACATCATTAGGTGACTAAAGCCCAAGGTATAAACCTGAATCTGTTGACTCAGACACTGCCTACGCCTGGAGCTGACTAAACTCACTCGGTCTCTTACTTTTCAACATTAATATTCCCCAGACACTTAAAGATCTCTTTTATGTACATCCAGAAACTCCTTGTCTTGACAGGATTGAACAGCAGAGTGCCTATCTCACAGTAGCACTAAAGTTAGCACGGAGACAATTAGTTGAATTGGAAACCTCTAAAATTGTTGCAAATGATGGCCCCTCACTGAAATCACTTGCATGACAATACCCATTCTAAATTACCCAGATAATAATACTTCAAACTCACATTTTTTTTTTTCCCTTCCTCATCTAATGATCTCAAACTACTTTACAAGCTTCCATAGAGTGGCAAAACATTAACTTGTTCAAAGGACATAAAAAGTCCTTTGAAATCCCCTGAAGCCCAGGACGGAGCCCAGATTTCCAGCTCCTCCATTCCATTTTTTAATTCAAAAGCCACTACCAGTCTATGCTCTTGTTCTAGGTTAGTCATATCATCAATTACACTGGGCTTTGGAGCACTGAATCGTCTGGAAAGGAAAACAGCATTCAATTACTGTAGCAAAATAAAATGTAGCAAAACTCTTCCTATGCCCAAGGTGCATAAACGATTCTTTAAGGTGTATGACACATAACCCATGCGTTCACTTGTCTTGAAATTCAAAAGGAGCTGTTAAAAGAAAAAAAACCAACCATGAACATTCAGACAATAGAGACACAATAATACAATTTATTAAAACACCAAAACAAGTGTTTTCAGAACTTTGACACGAATTAAAACAACGAAAGGAGATTCTCCATAATCTTACAATACAGGAAGGATAGGTACGCGGAAGCCTTACAAAAGCCGTATACTGAAGCACAATCTATTTCTGCGGAACAAAGCAAGACTGTTCAAGAGCGGTGCAGTGAATCTAAGCAACAGATTTCAGTTCAACATTGTAGTAGGAACACAGAGGGAAAAAAATTGCACAATGGAATTTTTTTCTCCTTTGATTCTGCCTCGTTGCTATTCAAATAAAGTGCACATGTGCTGCTTCGGTTTGAAGCAACACAGTAGTTATTCGGATCTCTGTGTCAAGCATTGCACCTGGGGGAGGGATGATGGGGGGAGGGAGGAGACAGGGAAGGACGGAGAGGAGGGAGAGGGAGGACAGGAAAAAGCATATGAAGATAAAATGAAACGTTGGAGTTACTTTATTGAAAGTTCCGCGGCAAAAATCTGAGATTGCCCCTAAAATACTCACTCTAAATTATGCCTTCTGATATCTTGCTTGAAATCAAGTAGTATTAATCAAACAAAGGAAGGGCACTGGGGAAATCAGAAAGATCTAATGCAAGCAGTTAAAAGTGACACGACCTTCTGTAATGTCACTTGTCACAGACTTATATGCTGCACACTGGTAGAAGGTCCTGAAATCGCCTGTTTCTTGGTACTGTCCCTTGAATGTAATACTAATACCAATGACATTTTAAAAAAACACACGTAGATGGCCGCAAATATGGCATGTCAGCTACTTCATGGCCAAACAGTAAGAAGACAATGCTTAAATGTTGCCAAGTAAGACCCTTCCTGTGCAAAACAGCCCCATTAAAAGCTCATTTTAGCTTTTAACAGAAGGAGCATGCGGCCCGATTCCCACCTACTGCCATCGCTCCTGACCCATTCCCACCCTCTCAGAGGAACTCATCCCATGAATACTGCAGGATCCATCATCCCCAGGAGGTGGAGGAGTGTCAGTTCCTCCTCAGCAGGCTATGAGGAGGGAGCACGACCAACGCGCCGAGGGAAACCCCAGCACCCGTGGGACAGAATGCAGCCTTCTGAGGAAGCGGATGATCAGGTGCAACTGGCACTTGTTCTACAGATCATCTGTTGACTAGCAAGCAGGGTAGGATTTCTGAGAAAACAATTCATTTTGACTTCTAACCTCAACACCTGCAAAGTATGGTTGGATTCCAGTTATCTACAAGCACGTTGAATTGAGACCCCATGAGAGAAATTTAAAATATCTCCTGGATCTAAAGACCCTGTGGAAAAACGACACACTGAAACTTAACACCACTTTTAATGAAAGGTCCCTTCTCTTGGTTTCTCATACAAAATGTGCAAACCCCAAGTCACTCCATGACTTGTCTTCTGTTCTAATTTCTTTGGCTGATCCAACAGAAACACCTGCACAGAATATACTTTGGTGTCTTTGCATGTTACCAATGCCAGACATCTGCTCTGCACTAATACGCAAAATAAAGAAAAAACAAAAGCAGAGGCACTACCAGATTGCA
Source organism: Stercorarius parasiticus (assembly GCA_013396915.1). NCBI lineage: Eukaryota > Metazoa > Chordata > Aves > Charadriiformes > Stercorariidae > Stercorarius > Stercorarius parasiticus. Next base: position 45,398 of record VWZL01004425.1, read on the forward strand.
GATAACCCTGATGACTGTTGTTTTAATATTTTCTGTAATGTAAAGCAATGTCCCCCCCCAACCCTGCCTCCCATCAGGCCTTCTCTAGATTTGCTTATATCTTACTTGATGTAGTTCTTCAAATATAGGGGTTTTCAAATGAAAAGAAAACACATTTTATGCTGTGTCACGTTATGGTGTCAAGATACCTGCAGACATTTCTATTTTCACATAAAGGCATTAACGTTCATAAGACAAAATAAAACAGAGAATGAGATGTGGTTCTGAATTAAACACGTTTGAGACGTGCAATGAATGTGATCAGAATTGCACTGTTTGGGACTGTTTGGATTTCATGTTAATTCATACTGTCCCGACATAAACTGTACCGTATGTTTGTGCGTGACCCAATTCAGCGTTTATATGTAAATGTTAATATAAGATTGTGCAGAGCGTATGGATTAAGAGGGATGCAAAAAACCTCTTGGGCTCTCTCAGGTCATTTCTAGGTACTTGAAGCTCAAGCAGAGACGTCCATCGTCAATAAACCTGCCACAGCAGCAGCTCTGTGCTCATTTTCACAACATGACGTCTGCTTCTTCCATGGAGTTGTCGAGGAGAAACTTTACAGGAGACACAGCTTAATTAAAATGTCCGCCTTTTTTTATACCACATTTATAAGGAAAATAAAAATCAAATGAACAGATTCTGATTTAATAGTGTAGTATATCTGGGATACAACCAATCCTGATTTATACTATCAATGTTTTGACCTTGGGGTATTTCATCTGCAGTAATAATCAAGATAACTGAAGCACTAGATGTAATAATAATTAGTGTGATAAGCTTGCCAGTAAGGTTGAATATATTGCAGTACAGAAGACAGCAGACTAAAAAGAAAATCATTAGTACTTTACTGCTAAAATACTTCCTGATTTTTACAGAGACACTCAAATACAATTATTTCTTCTTACAGAATGCATTTTCTTAGCTTATTCTGGGAAGTGCTCATGTTGTAATTTAGTTTGATTCTTAATAGGAAATGAGACTTTAATATGGCTATCAGATGCCTTTTTGATGCATGCACCTGATTACACGCAGTTCTGTAATGTCAACAACAGAATTTTTATTTACAGTACAATAAATTTCTTGGCAACATGCATGGGCAGTAAATACAGTTCATTATACGAGAACATGTAACCTTTTTCCTGTTGTCAGCTTTATATGCCCTGAATATTCAGTTGCCAACGTAGTTAAGACTAGGTAATTTCTAACATAAAAATGGCACGAGTAGTGGGCCTTTTTCTCTCTATTTCTTTCAGTATTTGGTTCTCATTTATTTTAGCTTTTTCTTGTATTTACACAATGCACTGTGAACTGAATATTAGGTGTTTATTTGAAGTATGTCTCCATCTAAAGGCTACACCGTGTACTGTACACTTGAAATGCCACATCTCTTAGAACGCTTCAGCTGTAGTTCAGCAGAATGGAGAAAAACACATTCTTTGCTCGATAAAATATCAATGGCAAGTTTACTATGCAGGACTATTAAAAAGAACACCTCCACAAAATTTTGTGAGCTAGAATTCTGGGCCAATCTTACGATAAACTATCTTATTAACAACATGATGGGGCAATATAGGTTTTCACTGTTACTATTACTTCTCTTGAAATAGTTTTCAGATTCTAGTAGGACCAGATACGCTTCTCTTATAAAACAGTGTTTATCCAAATAATTTTCAGCTCGTGGGTGTGACACAATCTATTACATTCAAATTTGGAGCTGACAAGCTTTTTGGTAGAAAAAAGCTGTGTTATGTATTTTATGTGACAAGGTATGTAATACATGTATTCTTGTGATTTCAGTTAATTTTTTTTTTCCCAGGTATTGATATTTTGGCAAATACATTAAAACTAGTACAATCCCGAAGTTCTTAAAAGACTAGGCTGGATTAAGATGTGCTAAAGCAAAAGAAAACCAAACCAAAGATGAATAAATATCTCACATGACTGTAGGAATTTTTACTAGAAACTAAACTGATGTCAGTTTATGTAATACTGATTATTTGTGATAGCCACTACAACCTGTCAAGTGGATCTTGTTGCCATGTAAATCTCAATGCAAATAAAAACAATAAATCATTAAAACAGCCTCATAGACAAAATGCCTCGATGTGCAGTGAACTTCAATTTTACTTTAGATGCCCACAATATTGCAAGACACTAATTGAAAAAATGTGAAAAAAAGTTAAATTAAAAAATCAATTGGTTTACAACAGGGAATACCATTTTCCTAAATGCTAGAGATACTTAGGGTGGGGTTTTGCTTTTAGTGGTTTGTCTTCAGGTCACAAAAAACAGCCAAAATATTCCATTTCTATAGTGCATTTGGTTTTTGTATTGGCCACCGGGGTGAGAACAGCCATGTAAAGTTTTATCAGGGGGTTACTACGTACTCTGATACGGTATGTAAACCTGTGACGCGGGGATTGCAATTGCAGCACGGACCGTCTCGTCTCTCTTTTAACGGCAGCCCAGATAGCCACTTGCAGTATTACGTTCCATTTTGCTGCAGGAGAGAAACGCTGTCTGCCCAACTTATATCTTTATATAGTGTACTGCATGACTGTTAAATTAGTTCATAATGCATTTAAAATATTTATAGTACCAACATTTAGTTAAATAACCTTTATGTAAGATTTATGTTGATTTGTTCATTTCTCATTTAATGGCAAATTATGAAGAGCATGTTTCATAAAGATAATTCTCCATTTAAATTCAGCAGGCCATTAAATATTAAAATTATGTTTCTGATGCAATCTAGAGCAAATTTGTCCAGCTTCAGCGATTATTTGCACTCATAAAAATTAGACTTGATTAATAAAATTTAAATGCTTGATTAAGCTGACATTTTCATGTTTCTTTTCTGATTTATTTAAAAAAGACCCTGTCCTGCAGCAGGGCACTATAGTGTATTTTTCCTCCCCGACTATATGGATCGTATAGAAAGAACAAACAGTTGCACGAGGACGGCAGACTGTTTAACATCACGCACGTGTTGCCGGTGGTCTTTGTGCTGTGATCGCACCCAGACAGGCGATGACCTGTTCGCAAAAGCCTTTCTAACTTATTTCATTGGTGAGGGAGAGCAAGCTGGCGGTTCTGATTGATTTGGCAAAAGCAAGGCAGGCTGCGTGTTTTAAGGGGAGCGCCTGGACTTTGCTGGGTGGCTCGGAGTGATGTGCTGATGGCCAAAGGGCTCAAGCAGGAAGAGAGTGAGAGCCAATTTCTGTGCTGAGGAGAACACGAGTCTAGTTAGTGGTTAGCAAATACAAGGTAAAATCCTTTCTCCACAATACTGAAAGTCATTCTACAAAACCAACTGTATTGTCCTTACTTTTAGAGGTGTTGTGAATCAGACTAGTTTTACATACATGCTGTTCTACGCCTAACGCTGCATTCTCCCACCAGCCCTCACGCCTGGGGGATTCTGTGGCTGCTGCTGTTGCCATCATACAGGAGGCAAAACTTCCCAGGAAAGTACGGTCAAAATGAAGTCAAGATGTAATTCCCAACCTGACAACACCCTTTTCTATCATCCTGTGCAAATGACATATTCCACCTACCCAGAATACAGGGACAATGATATTTACTATTTGCTATAAATTCATAGCAAGAATTTAGTCCTCAGCTACAAATCACTGCTGCCTCCCTGACAGAAGAGAACTTCTGGACTTCAAGAACAAATCCCCCAATACTGCACAGCCAATGGATCTGTGGCGCTTGGAGTTTGTCTTGTATTCATCTGCAGATGCAACCATTGAAACTCTTTAAAACTAAGAACTTTTGAACATAATGTGAAGAAACAGAAAAATCAAGTTACTACCTTGTTTATTTGCTTGGTAACTCAGTTTTCAATTTGCAGGGCAACAGGTGGTTCAAGTCAAGCACTTTCCTGGTGGGGCTGGTTTCTATAGTGAATGTAGACCAAAAGTGGCACTCTCTGCCCCCAAAAAGGAGAAGCAACAAATTCACCAAGAGCTCTGACAGACAGTGTTGCCTTGCCACCAGAAGAAATTGAGTGGACTCTAATTAGAAAAGCTCTTCTAGCTGCAACTGAGCTGGGGTTGCAAAACCAACTCAAGCTTGTCATGCTTACCACCCTTTCTTGAGGAAAGCAAGAATCCAGTAAGATGAATATACTCGTAAGCATCCTTCTTCCCATTCCACTATTGTTTGTCTTCATGTGGCAATTTCCAGAAGACACATAAAGATAAACAAAAAAATCTTGAGTATACATGTCATATTGGAGGACTATCTCAAAAGTACCCACAGAAACTGGTTAAAATCTCAAAATGAAAGGTTGTTTTTAACAAAAGTTATTTTTCGTCCATTCTCAAAATTTCATCCTAAACATGTCCAGCTCTACCTTTTAATAGAAACATATACTCTAGAAACATAACTCATCATAGCCTATTTTGCAAAAAGCTCCAGTGAAATTAAAAGATGTATTGTGCCATTTTATATCACTCTTAGAAGATTAATAACATGTGTATATACTCTATTATACAGACTCATAAGAATTTGTGTATGGCACATTAACTCCCAGCTGCTCACCATCATTTTCTATGCAATGACATGTGCAACTTGAAACTTCAAGAGGAAATTAGCTATTTAATATTTCCTTAAAGGCTCTAAGTATTAACTATAAATGCAGGATGTGAACTGATTAAACCTCTTCTCCATAGGGGTACATATGGAAGAAGAACATTCATAGGTAACTCCAGGCATATGCATTGTTCTTCTATTAAATTTTAAATTGCTTGGAAAAAAACCCTAACAAATAATAGACCAAAAAGAGAGAAAGATTAATATCTTCAGAGAATCATGGAGTAGCAGAGGCTGGCAGGGACATCTTGAGATCAACTGCCCTACTCAAGCAGAGATCATCAAGTCCAACCCCCTACTGAAGCAAGGTCACCTCTGAGCAGGTTGCCCAGGACCACGTCCAGTAAGGTCTTGGATATCTCCATGGATGGACACTCCACAACCTCTCTGGGCAGCCTGGTCCTGGGTGTGACCACACTCACGGTAAAAGTGTGTTCTTGTCTTCAGATGGAATTTTGTGTAGTTCGGTTTGTGCCCATCGATACTGTCCTGTCACTGGGCACCACTCAGAAGTGCCTGTCTCTCTCTTCTTTTGCTCCCTTCGGGTACTTAATACACATTGTCAGGATCCCCCCTGAGCCTCGTCTTCTCCACACAGTGCAGTCCCAGCTTGCCCGGCCTCTCCTTGTATGCCAGATGCTCTCATACCTTCATCATCTTCCCTTTGCTGAGGCAGTATACATCCACTGCATGACGGTCCTGAGAGCAATCCCACCGTATCTCCGTGATCAAGCATGCATGTAGCTGCACATTCCCATGATGCTGTGCACACTAATGCATAGGCACTTCAGGGAGAGACGCCCTGGTGTGCTGGGTTCTCAGAAAGGGTGTGAGAACGTCTACCAGAGAGACATCTCCTTATCTGTGTGCCTACACCTGGGGTGCGCCCCCTCTGCCCTGTTTGCTTGGTTTTGAGGACTCTCCTGGGCACTTCACCTGGCATCCTTTGCTTGCCAACTCAGACCACCGCTTCCTCACTTGATTGCGGGTCATCATCACCTCCCTCCCCCATCATTCTAGTTTAATGGTCTCTTCATCAGGTTGGCCAGCCTGCTGGGAAAGAAGATTTTGCCCCACTTGGTAAGGTGGGTCTTGCCTCTTCCTAGCAGTCCTCGAGTCCTCGAGGAGGATCCTGTAGTTGTACAAACCAAGTCTCTGTTGTCAGTATCAGCTGGTTTTTGACTCTCGTCTTCCAGCCCTTCCTCCTTAATGGCAGCATGGAGGAGAAGATGACCTGCGCTCCCTGTCTGCTACCTATTTAGTCAAGGAAGAAGAAGAACTTGCAGTGTCACCAGAGGAGATGCAGTGTGCCTGTTACAGCAGTTAAGTGTTATGGCCCAACAGCTGAGAGACTGTCACAGTTTGTCCTAATCGTGGTTGTCAGGATACCATACACAGGGGAAAAAATAAATTGATAACTATGCAAACCAGGTTTCACTCACAATACGGCGCGTTCCAACCACACAATCAACTGTTTCATCTCAGGGAAAGGGACAAGAGCAGCTGGAGAGTGGGAACATTTTTAATCACTTTGAGGGATTATCTGACCATTCCTTAAGTTAGGCAGCTTCAGCAGGCAGTCAGAACACAGCCCGGAGTAGAAAAGCAGGAAAAAAAAAAAAGATTTTTTTCCACCAACTTCAAGCAGTTCTAATAACTGTGATTTTTGCTTAGAAACAGAAGTGAAAAAAAGACCCCAGACAGCAGTGCTGCTGTTTTCTCCAAGCTACAAAGGTGAGGTTTTTTTGTACAACACATTTGAAAACATCAAAATATTAAGCAGTTTCTTAAAAAGACTGAAAAGAAGCTTTAAACCCCAGCATACTTTCTCTTAGTTTGGATATATCTGGAAGTCTTTCAATTACAGCTGCGTGGGATGAACTTTTCCGTGTGTCCCTCTATTCTAAGATGTGATCCGGTGTTCCCAGAGAGCCAAGGCTGCTAGGAAATAAGCCAGTCCTTTCTCTCTCCCTCTGTCCTTGTTCTCGTCGAGTATCCCGAGCGGTCTGTCACCCAGCCGTGCCCCGATACCCTCTGCCTGCCACGGCCACAGGGCTGGCAACGCGTAGGGGGAACACCCCCATGCTGCTCCTCACCCCACGGACCCCACATGGGCGACAAGGAGCAGAAAGCTGGCAGCGGTTGATACCTTTCCTCTCCCGCAGAGGATGTGAAAAAGACGCGGGGGGGAAAAAAGGCAAGGGAAAAAAAAAATAAAAGCAGCAAGACCCACTCAGTTCTCGTCTTGCGTGTTTAGGTGGTGATGGTTTAAGATGAGAACGGCCGTTGTGCTGAAAATAAATTACTTTGTGAGGTCAGGTATATTTCAGAATACGATTATGAGGAAGTGCAAGGATCCTTAGAGAAAGCAGCTAGGTAAGCTTCAGGCAAAAATGTTACTGCAAAATTCAGAGGAAAACATTAAGAATGCCATTTTAGTGACTTTTTCCTTCCTTAATATCGGAAGATGTTTTTTCAGTGATTTTTTACACCTGGCACATTACTCAATGCCAGAAGCTCATTTATTTTAGATCAGTCTGAATTCTCACAGTTTCATTTTGAGATCCGTCCACTAAATCTACATCTATCTGCATCTGCTTACACCAACATTTAATGCAAGAGTTTGTGTTTCGTGAAAGCGTTTCTTTCAGAAACACAACTAATCTCATCTAAATTTATAAAAAATAGGGAATCCAATGCTTCTCTTTGAAGATTGTACCAGTGTTCAACTAAAACCACAATCATGATCAATCCTACAATGACGGTTCAGTTGAATCCAAGAAAGCAATAATGCCTAATACGCCACTTCACCTCTCCATCGGACTTTCCAACAGTCTTATCTTGTATTAGTAAATACACTTGGGCGTTCCCCTTTCCCCAGCCTCATTTCACTTTTAATTCAAGAAAGGATTTCCACAAATAACTTAGGAGTCAGAGTAAATGGTAAAATAATGATATGCACACTCAAACGAGCAGCGCAGGCTCATGTTACGTCAGAGTAACCCAAACCATTTGGCAGGTGAATTATTCCAGAAGAAAATAGGTTTCAAAGAAACTGATGCCCAAGGGGACACCGCAAATACCACCTTCACAGAATCACAGAATGGTTTGGGTTGGAAGGGACCTTAAAGATCATCTTGTTCCAGCCCCCCTGCCCTGGGCAGGGACACCTCCCACCAGACCAGGCTGCTCAAAGCCTCATCCAGCCTGGCCTTGAACACCTCCAGGGATGGGGCATTGACAACTTCCCTGGGCAACCTGTTCCAGTGCCTCACCACCTTTACTGTAAAGAATTTCTTCCTGATATCCAATCTCAGTCTCCCCTCTTTCAGTTTGAGGCCGTTACCCCGTGTCCTATCACTCCACTCCCTGATCAAGAGTCCCTCCCCATCCCTCCTGTAGGCCACCTTTAGGTACTGGAAGGCCGCTATAAGGTCTCCCCGGAGCCTTCTCTTCTCCAGGCTGAGCACCCCCAACTCTCTCAGCCTGTCTTCATAGCAGAGGGGCTCCAGCCCTCGGATCATCTTTGTGGCCCTCCGTTCCACCCGTTCCAACAGGTCCATGTCCCAGCGAGGATGAGTTATGGCTGGTCCATCTGCCATATCCAGACAGAAACTCAGTGATGACTATTTCATTGACCTGCAGAAGAGTGTGCTCCCTAACGCCTGAACTGATGAGACAATCAATAATTGTTATCTCGTAGGGATATTACAATGGAAACTAACTCTTCTGAGCTACTTTTGAAGGTCCCAAATTTAAGTATCTTCCATAGACACAAAACAAGTATAAAGTGCATACAATTTTTAACTATGTTTGTCTAGAGTTAATTGAGTAAGAAAAGTTAATAAATATATTTATCTTTTTGTCTTATCATTAGCTTGAGGATTTCAGAGTTAACTTCTAAAGTTAACTTCCTAAAATAAGTAGTCAATGATTTCACTGGGGCACACAAGAAATCTCTGGAGACCTGGGAACAGAAGCCAGATCACGCGAATCCTGAAGCATTCTCCAGCCACTAAGAAACACTGCTTAATCAATTTAGTTAATATTTACACTCTGCATAGGAAAACAGATATATTTAAATGACTTCTAATCTAATGATACTGTGCTAATGACCTGAGCTAAGGACTTCTGATATTATTGAAGATTTGTGACTTAATTAGAAAGGCATCCGATAAGTCTGCAGATCAATTCATAGAAGACAGCTGCTCATCATGATGATAACCAAGCTCAATTCATTAAAAATGAGGTCCCAACTTACTTATGACAAACCTAAACAAAAAATAGTAATTAACGGCACAGATATCAAATATTTGGGATGAACATGATTGGTTGATATAAGCTGTATAGCTTGGTCTGAAGCAGTCTCAGCAAGAGGAACATTTTTAGAGCAGCATTTGGTGTCCTCAACAGAGAGCCCATCAACAGCTTCATCATTTTCTTAGAAAAGTTACATGACCCAATTAATCTTCGCAGGCAGGTGGTATTTCAGAGAGAAATGAAGTGTATTGTGGCTCACGAGTGAAATCTCTCCTTTCACAAGGGATTTCAGTTACTCATAAAATCTTCAGGTTGAGAAGCTTTAAGCATTTCAGGCAGCAGGAGACTAAAGGCTGTGATTTAAGCAATGCATCTTTAAAATCTTGATCTTAGGGTTTTTCCATAAATGTAACAACCTTTGGGATTAGGGAATACCTCTATCATCCCCACCCTTAATTTCAGATGACCTTTGGAAGCAAAATAGTCTTAGTGATGCAGACAGGTAGTACCAGTGCCAGGATCAGAGCTGTACCGGTTCCTCTGGTCACTAATAATTGCAGCTGCTAGACGCTAGGGTCATGGGATCATTCAGGCTGGAAGGGGCCTCCAAGCTCCTGCCCAAAGCAGGGTCAGCCACGAGGTCAGATCAGGTTGCTCAGGGCTTTATCCAGTCAGGTCATGAAAACTTCCAACAGCAACTGCGCAACTCTCCTGGGCAGCCTCTTCCACTGCTTAACAATTCTCATGGCAAAAAAGGTTCTCCACTCTGAACCTCTTTTGTTTCAAATTACGTTCTCTCTTCTACCACACATCACTGCGAAGAGTCTAGCTCTACTTTCTTGATAACCTCCCTATAGGCAGTGGAGCGATGCTCGTCAGGTCACCTGAAGCCTTCTCTTCTCCAGGCTCTTTCAAGCCCACTTCCCTCAGCTTCTCCTTACAGGGCAAGCGCTCAAGCCTCCCTTACCATCTTGGTAGCCTTCCATTGAACTCACTCAAGTTAATCAACGTCTTTCTTGAACTGGGGTGCCCAACATTGGACACTATTGCAGATGCAGTCTAGCAAATGCTGAGCAGAGGGGATAATCGCTTCCCTCAATCCATTGGCTGTGCTCCTGTTAATGCAGCCTGGGGTGCTGGAGATCCTCTTTCCTGCTGAGGCACACTGCTGTCTTACGTTTACCATTCTGTCTTCCAAGATGCCCAGGCCCAATTCAGACAGCCGCTTCCCAGACAATTAATCCCCAGCCTGTATAACCGCAAGGGGTTATTCCTCCCCAAGAGCAAGACTTCACATTTTTCCTTCTTGAACTGGCTCATTTCTACAGCCTACCTAGGTCTCTTTGACTGGTGGATCTAGGGTATCAACTGGTCCCCCACACTTGGTGTCACCCAAAAAAACTTGATGGGCGTGCACTTTGCCACCTCCCAAAGGTCATTAATAAAGACATTAACCAGGACAGGTCCTTGGGCACTCTGGTACTCCACTTCTTACCAACTGTCCTGGTTTGAGGTAAAGCAGAACCAATTTTCTGATTTGTAATTTTGCTTTTTAGCTGGGCCTCTTCTGACTGACTAAAGTCTGAAATTAACAGCATATTGTTCAGAAACTGCTCGCTCTCAGAGTGATAAGACCTGATTATCCCAAGGAATGGTATGCACAGAGGCTCTTGCTTAGACTTATTGCTATAACAACCAAGGTCAGCTAACTTCGCTTTTTGCCCGTTAGAGGGTCGGAAGTGGAGAAGCGCAGAGGAGTCCCATCTGCAGGGAGGAGCGGATGGGACAGGTGACCCAAAACTGACCAACAGGGTATTCCATCCCATCTGCATCACGCTCAGTATAAAAGCTAAGGGATCAAAGGGCCAAGGTGGCTCTGGCTCGTTTTTATTTCAATGGCCGACGTCTGAGGAGGACCTTGTCTGTTCGTCTGCCTTTGATCCCCATCTGAGCATTCCTGACTCTAGTTTCGGAACTCAGCTCCTGTCCGNACCTCCATTAACCACTATCTTCTGAGACCAATTATCTAACCGATTTTGGTTTTTTTACACCCCTCCAGTTATATATCCAGCTCATAATATCCTAGACAGCACACTGCTTTTGGGATATGAATACTGATACAAATACCAAATTCATAAGGCTCAGCAATAAAATACATGCAAAATCCTTAAGCTTCGTGGATACTAGAAAATTTGCACAGCATAGAATACAACTTCAAATTTTCATATGTACTTCTGAAAATCTGAACCATGCTTTTATTATTAATAAATCTCAGTTATTAGCAAATGGTTCCTACTTTATATCCCACCTACATGCATTTAATTAAATGACGGCATTAGATGAGGAGACGAAAATAAGAAGAGGCTTATATCAAGCTCAATGAATGGTAACATATTGATGATAAACTCTGAAACACAATATAAAAAGATGCATTCTGAAACTGTTAACGAATTGGAATCATTTTAATCTTTAACTTCAATGTGTGGGGGGTAAAAAAAAAGCAACATGAGGACATAGCCACACAAAACAATTTTAAAAGAATTTGCCTTCTCCTGACCACTAAGCCTCTCATCCACACAAACCAGATTCTGAGGACAGTACATGTTCTACTGTGTATTTACACGACATTTTGAACAAAACCAGACACATTTATTGGACAGCTGGAGAAAAATTAAATTGCGGGTGGGAAAATTGTCCATCAAGCATTGTGAACCGAGACATTTTCAAAAAGATGGCATATTTAAACTCAGTTACAAAATTTTACCTAGTTAAAAAAAGAACAGGACATGCATGCGCTTGAAGTAGAGAAGACTTACTGTATCATGTTGCCTGTTATCTTTCCCTGATATGATCAAGAAGTAGTTCCATGCCAGCAGCAACAACAAAGCCAGTGGTATCATGTAGAGCTCAAAGTTCCAGACCACAAAAAGAAAAAGCTGGAAGACAGAGCAGGAAAAAAAAGTGACTGGAATCTGCATTACATTAAGCTCTTGTGCACAGTTAAGACCAATAAATTAAAACAATTCTAAAGAAGCCCACCTCCCCTTAGGCAGGAAAGTTGTTTAACCACTTTGCTGACCAGCCACTTACCTGCATGGAACAACCGCGGCACTCTCCATTGCTTTGTACCTTAATTCTTGCAAAAGGAAAATTGATGTAGTGTACTCTAAGAGGAAAATTAATTGTTCTCTCATAAAATAATGCTTATGTGGACAAAATAATGCAAAATAGCATAAAAATAAGATCACAATTCAAAACAGAAAACGCTAGTTATTTACACGGATAAAAATTAATTTGCTGTTTAGATCAAAGAACTTGGTCATTTCACAGTAATGTCACACAAACAAGCAGAAGAAGTAAACATAGCAACTAAATCTGAAAAAATCTTTTGCATAGAAAACTAGCAAAAAATCACACTAAAAGGTAAAATTGTACAGCTATTCAACTGAAAGCATGGTAAAACAGTACTGACCACAGATTAATTGAAAATGGGATTAAAAGGAATCCCAGACTGGCAGGGGCTGGCAGGGGCCTCTGGAGATCACGCAGTCCAACCCCCTGCCAAAGCAGGGTCACCCAGAGCAGGTGGCACAGCATGGCGTCTCCAGGCGGGTTTGGAGTATCTCCAGAGCACGAGACTCCACAGCCTCTCTCACAGGAAAGGAGCTTTTCCTCACGTTGAGATGGAATTTCCCATGTCCCCATTTGTGCCCGTTGCCCCTTGTCCTGTCCCTGGGCACCACTGAGAAGAGCCTGGCCTCATTCTCTTGCCACCCGCCCTGTAGATATTGACCAACATTGCTGAGATCCCCTCTCAGTCTCGCTGACAAGCCACCCCTTTGAAAACTTTGATTTGTCGAAGTGTTGCCTCAAAACTCCTCAAGCGCTCCAACACTGGAATCTGGCAGGAGCGTGGCCAGGTTACATACCCCAGAGATGTGCACCTCAGTACCTGGGGCTGCTCTCCAATGCTGGGGCCACCCAGGCATTGCATCACAGGAGGAACCCATCCCCACTGCCAGCTCTGCCCACCACGGCTCCCTGCGACAGGCTTCATGCACGGGGCTTCAGCCTCAGACCCACCAAGCAGGACAGAGATGACTGTTTTGGAGCCTGGAAGTCCACAGCATTTGTCAGAGCCTGAAGGTGTCTGGCAGAGACACGTCCAGCTAGGTACTGTTCCCTGCTGGTGCTGGTACAAAATTATGGGTTTGCAGGACAGAACTGAAAATACTTGAGGTCAAACTAACCCCATTTTTACATCCAATTTTCCCTATGAACAAACCCCCCTTTATTTTAGCCAGTTCTAGCCATAACTTGGGTTTGTTTTCTTCTAATACAACAAAAAGCAAACATGAAAGTATTACAGCAAATCACACTGCGTACCACAGCTGGATATACACCCAGAAATCTTGCTAAGCCTTTTTCAGCCAAATAGTTAAGCTGTTGAATATTTGCATTTTTAACACCTATTAAAATGAATGAAGGTGGCACACCACAGAACGAGCAAACCTAAAGCAATGCCAATACCCAGGTAAACCAAAAAGGGGCTCGTTTTCCCAAATCAGTCACCAAGGTGTATATAAAGCCGAGTAAGAATAAAATGGGGATTTTAATAGTCTTCTGCTGGATCTTTGTTTAGAGTTAAAAAAAATGCTCTTATCAAATACGAGCTCCCACATAAAAGAAAAAAAATCTGTATTTTAAGTAATCTCCTCTCAAGATTAGCCAATTTACCTCACCCCCCTACTTTCTACCGCTGAATGCTTTGTATATGGGAGTCCTGTGAGACTGCAAGACAAACATGATAAATACTGAAAGACCTGAAAAAAGCAGTGTGTGTGACATACATAAGAGGATATTGGCACTTCTAACAGTTAATATTTCATTTGAAAGAAAACTGCCTTTTTTAGGTTGTTTAGTTTAAAAGGAAATCTGTTAGAAATGGTAATGAATAAGAAGCAAACAACAGCTCACGGAATTTGAGCGTTCATCTGTGAGCTTGCTAACTGTCCTTCTGAGAGCAAGATCTACGGGGATTTGTTGCGGTAAATTTGACGTAGCCAACTTAGAACAGAATTCTCATCTCAAATGAAAAGCAAAAACCCCCAGAAACGCTCTGAGTCAATGGATGCACGCTGAAGGGAGCTCTGGAAGTCAACAAACAGCACCCAAGTGCCCAAAAAGCAAATACCAGAGATTACCTGTTGAGAAATGGCAATGCGTAGAGTCTTTCTGATGGTCCCATCTGAACTTCGGTTAGAAAGACAGAAAGAAAATCAAGTAACATCCAAACAGTTCCCGGCTTCGAGAAGAAGGCAGCAACCTAGCCAGTCTCAGGAGACACGGACCTGACCCGAGACTGCGAAACGTGGTCATCATGTACCCAGTGCTACAGATCATCAATGGGTTCTCATCCAAACGCTCCTCACTTGAAGTTCCTAAGTGTCAAATAATCCCTAAAAGTATTAATTCCTTACAGTACTGTACTCTGTAGGCCAGTAAAATGTTATATTAAGATACTATTTCATGACTTGCATGGACACACCTTTCAAAAAAGAGGATACTACACCAGCTATCTCCTGCAGATGATTTCACTGACCTGCCACCTTCATTTCCATCTAGTCTGGCTGAATTTTAACCAGTTCCTCCTTCCAACCACCTGCCTCAGGCAGGCACTAGGAAAACCGGGACTCTGTATTTGCACTGCAAATGAGACATGAGCTGTGCGAGACCAGCACAGCGATGGCACTGCAGGAGAAACGGCCTAGCTGTCCTCCCCAGAGGAGAAACGCACTCACAAAACGCACCTGGGAGAAAACAAGCAGATTCTCAGTATCAGACAAAACTTTTAAGTAAACATGAGCAACCCCGAAATCTGCTGCAGAGCAGAAAGAAAATCCAGGGGCTCAGATCTTCGCCATAATGGGTCTGATAGAGCTGAGGGAGAGGGAAGAAGGGAAGCGGTATGTAGAAAACTTCATGTGTGAAGGGGAGGAAAAACTACATATCCAACCATTAAAGAAGTACAGGGCAAAAAAATCCAGAAAAGCGAAGGAAGGAGTATGAAAGGGCAGTTCTCGGACTTGCCCATGCCTATAAAGCATCCAGTGGAACACGGACTGTGTCTGGTACGATCTCTTCCAAAGAAATAATGGCTCTAACTCTGTCTAAAAAAAGGATCCTCATCACTACTGAAACAAGCCAACTATTTTAAGGGAGGAGTGGGAGTCTCAAAGGTTACAGTTTAATATAGTTGCCATTTCCTACACAGAAGACTATAAGGGAGGACTTTTTTTCTTCTCCCCCATGAGATCAAGATTTTCAGAGTCACAGGCATGAACTGGCCATTTACAACATCACATCAGTTGATACTCTTAGTGAGAGACACAGGCATTAAATGATCATTCAGGGAGACACATGACACCATCCCTGGTGTACAACACTTCAAAAAATAATTTAAGTTAGAATATTGAATATCCTATTCTTTTGCAAACTACAGTATATTTTAAAAAGAAATCTCATCCAAAATGATTAACACTTCCTACTGTTCAGAAAAAAAGCCTGCCCTTTCAGACTAGCAGCTGTGGATCATTAGCTTTCCAGTGATGAGATGTGTTTGATGAGTATTTTTCTTTCTAATTAAGAGATGAGATTCTCTATTTGACTCTCTCTTCAGACAGAAGTGAAGAGAAAGATTTCTGCCTATGTGGAAAGGCCATATTCTACAGAACAATTATTTCAGATTTCTTTTTATCTACCTCCACCCAATTTCATTTCATTTTTAACAGAGCCCTGTTTGCACTCACAGACTTCACGGCATTAACCCCTTTGTTTCCCAGCTCTTTTTATTTTGTCTTTTGCTTCTATTTTGACTGCCAGCAGAGAAGAGCACATACAAAAAAGGAGCACTCCATGCAGGAGACACTCATCCACATCCTCAGGTGCAGGAGCAAGCAGAGCAGATCACAGAATCACAGAATGGTTTAAAGCCCACCCAGTGCCACCCCCTGCCCTGGGCAGGGACACCTCCCACCAGCCCAGGTTGCTCCAAGCCCCGTCCAACCTGGCCTTGAACCCCTCCANTCCTCAGACGAGGAGGGATGAGGAGGGAGGGCTGTGCGTAACGCTGCTTGAGAACTTTCTGACAAGAATTAGAAACTGCTCACTCCATGGAAATGCCTGGGTTCAGTGAAGGTCACAGGAGCGAACGTTAAGATGCTCCCCGCTGACACAGAGGGAGCTTCCCCAAACCTGCAGCCTCACAGCAACCTTGATATGTGGATTATTTTGAGGCAAAAACGTAAAGGGGGCTTGACAGGACACCAACCCTCCAGTTTCCCCAGGTTCCTGCTGGTGGTGATGGGGAAAGGGACATCTCCGTAGGTGATGTCCAGCCCCAGGTGGACACAAGACCTGTTGAGATTTGCATCAGTGGCATCCTGAGTCATGGTCTGCGCCCCACAAGGCAGCGCAGTGGGATACGGCCGTTCCCACTGCCACCGTGTCGCTCAGGGCATGCCCCTCGTGCCGCAGCCCCCTCTCCCAGGTGGGGCTTCCTCCGATCATTTTCAAAGCGGATCCTTACAGCCTCAGGTACACACTATACCTATCTCCTTGCGTTATACGCATTACCCAACTCCTGATTGCCCTGGAAACACAACAGTTTGCTGCACGGCTTTTTGGCATGGTGACAAACAGAGCCCTTGTCTGCAGCTCCAAACACTGCGCTCTAATCGCAAGATCATCCATCTGCCCTTTAAGCTTAAAAGGACAACTGTATTTCCTGAGGCTTTGTCCCTTGGAGGTGTTCTCAGGAGACTAGAAAGGATGAAAGATAACACACACCCCTGCATGGAACAGACTGTCTGCCAAGTGCTGCGGGTTTTAAGGCTCCAGCAAAATCTTGCACAATGTTTATCCTATGAAACACTTGAAAATACTTTTCATTGTACCTTGGAGAGCCAGTAGCCTCTTCCATTACAAAACTAGTCAGTTACCTCTGGTGATCGTGGCTCCTCTCATCTTGTATGGCACTTCTATTAAAAAAAATTTAAAAAGGAAGTATTTCCTTTAGCTGTATCAGATCTCAAACACGCTAGCATTAACGTAAACACTTGCAGGAATCCATTTCAAACATGGTGCCCTCATTCAGGCAAGTCTGGAAGAAATGTGCCTTTTGAACATAGTCTAAAGCATCCTCCAACAGTTTTTCTCAGCAGCCTTGCAACTCCACTTCCAATTACCTGAGTGCCAGGAGAAAGCGCACTCTGAACAATCTGAGTCTAAAACACATTATCTGTCACTCCGTTTCTTTGAAGAGGCAAAAGTCAATTTGAAAATAGCAGAAGCATGGAAGGCATAAACCAAATACAGAAAAAATTTCATGTAATTCCTGGCTGCACTCTTTTGACAGATTTCCAGTGCAACCTTGGATTAGTGTTGGTTCTCCTTTTTAAATGCCTGAGGTCTTGGTAGTCTGAGAAATGCTGAATAATTAGTATTTTTGATCCTACAGAAACTTTTCCTTTAACTCAGAATCAAATTTATAGGATTTCCTGCATCTTCTCTCTGCTGGAATTCGAACAGTCTGGTTCACCGCAATTTAGATTTTTGCTGTCATTCTCTCTATTTATTTCATGTAGAAGAAGAAAATGGACATACTTCCACGATAAATGATCTTAACAGACTGGATGAAGCATTATATTGAACCCAGTCTCGATGAGGCTTTTGGTGTATTGAAAGACCTATGGTAGCTCTCGTTAGAGCACTTGGGTCCCATATCTAGAAGAACAATCAGCCCAAAAAATTTAATTTCTCACTAGGTAGGACATCTCTGGTCAAGGCTTTTCCATGTCAATAACCTGTACAACAAACCTGCCTTTCTATTACATCTCACTTCTTTCATCTAAGCATGGTGTATCGCTGGTTATCAAAGAAACAAATCTGGCAATTACATATGACTCACTCGATGTGCTTCAAAAACCCGGCTTGTTTTTGAAACCCATCTACAGCTAGACAGACTTCTTTCATCTGAACAACCTTCAGGATGATACTATTGTCCAACCACATCATAATGCAAGCTACCTGAGTCTATATAAGATTGACCCCACCAAAAAAATTGTTCTAGTTAAAAGCTTGAAAATTTTCATTTAATTTTTGTTTATTTTTTTCCTTAAAACTTTTAACTGCCGTTTCACATCATTTTCCAGAAGTGCAATGACTTTGCTTTGAGAATGCTGACAATTCCAAGAACGCGAACGCCAGAGCATGAATGTAGCACCGTTTTAAACAGCACATGAATTACTGAAATAAAATTCACATCACTGTAACCAGTTTCACGTAGCAAAAGTTGGGTGGAAATACAAATGACACCCAACCCCCTCCACCGTAAACATTTACAAAATGTGGAATCTCTTGGGTCATTTTTTTCCCTTCACTTAAGAGTTTCTGAGCTGCATTATTACAGCTGTAGGATCAGCCGCCAGGTTAAAATCAGAAGGGGAAAATACGGTTCACTGAGGCCATTCCCATACCCGCAGCCTCTTGCCATTCTCAGGGCATTCTTCAACACAGACTTGTTCTCTCAGACCGCTCAAATACAGACAAACTAAGGGAAACCGATAGTCTTTCACCCATGACCAGTAACACTTGGCATCAAGTACGAAATGCCCAACTAGGATACATTAGATCAAAGGCATGTCTGAGAATGGGGATATTAGGTTATTGAACCTCCGTCCCAATTCAATACCACATTTTCTGAACAATACCCAACTGCTTACTGAACGCCCCATGCCTTTGTTTCAGCAACATTACCGAGAAGACTGTTCTACACATCATTATTTTCCAAGTAAAAAAGTGCTTTTAATGCCTGTCCCCAGATTGACTTTGCCTTCTTTTAATATACAAATCTTAGGTTGACCTACTCTTTTTCGCACCGTTCTGCTGAGAGGGGTAACCACCAGCCGTAAGACTCAAGCCATTTTGTAATTCAAAGTGTCCAATTCTACTCTGGGTTTTTAAAAAAGATGCACGTTGGGCCTCTCCCCATTGCACACACCTCTCCCTGTCCTGGAAATCAATCACGTCCTTGCCAATTTTAAACTTCCTTAAAAATTGGCTAACAGATACAGAACCACACATGCCACTTCTGTTGCAAGTGTTATACTACAAAAGATATTTCTAAAAAGTACATTTCACGTAATTATTTACTTTTTTTTGCACACACAGATCTATGTCACAAATCTATGTTTATGTTCCCTTTACACAAAAATTTGGAATCTGGCAGATTTCTCCCCTGTTACAATTGCACTGCTATGAGGGTGGGACTGTTGAAAGTGTAAATGTATGTGTCACTTCAGACGAAAAATCCGAAGTGTTGACTTTGTGAGAAGTGTAAAATCACAACACAGATCATGTTAGATAACTACAGCTATTTATGTGCAACGAAGTGCCCCCTTCCTTTCTTACAGCTTCAGCTACTGAGCAAGGGCTGAGGGGCTCTGAACCCGCCTCCTGTTCCTCCCAAATTCCTGAGGATTGTAAAATTAAATTGTCTGTCAAAAGTTACTAAGTTGGGCACAGGGAAAAAATATTGGGTGTCTTCTGTAGCTTACTGAGAATGGCTTCACTGTACGTTCACTGTAGTCCAAACAGCGGACATACTCTCCAGACATCCTTTATGAAAGCTGTTGCAAATACTGTGTTTTCATTTACATCCCTTACTGCACCAGATTAACTTTTTCTTAATTTGCTCCCTTATCCTCCGTCCATTTTTGCAGATCGAGGGAAATCATTCAGCATTTTAAGACAAACACTATAAAAAGTTTAATAGGGTAGTCACCATTACCCAAACCAATAGAAATAGTCACCATTACCCACTAGAACACGAGATATTTAAAGACTTGTGGACTTATTTTTTCCAATGAAAAATAAGTCACGTACTTTAAAAAGCTGAATTTGAAGTCCTTAAGCTTCACAAATGTGTAAATTGTGCTCGTCTTTATTGGTACTACAAAAAACCGAAATGACCCCTCCTCATCAATCATTCATAAATAGCCACCATCAAAATAGATGGGCCATTAGGATATTAGGAAGCCCAGCCATTGCAAAAGTAAGCCCTTTGGCTGTAGGAAAACCAATGCTTTGCCAAGTGTCTGTCAAAAGTGAAAGGGACAGCAATAAAATTTAAATTGTATGAATGAAGACTAAAATCACATGGTTAAAGGCATATGGGCAGTCTACGATTTCCAGTGATAAAATGCAAAAATACTGGTTATTGGCTAGATAACCACACATGTCTGGAACAAGCGGTAACACTGTATTCCACAGAAGAGCAGAGACACTTCCACAAGTGTCTGAAGGCTCATTTCACAGACTGGAACTGTACTGCCCTCGTTATATTGAAGGAACTCTGGTTTAAACTTTTACTTAGGGCTAAATCCTATAATTGTGTTTCCACAACTATTTGGAGACAGCAGCATCAACACACAGGTTTCTCTGATGTCCTGGAGCTCTCAACTGTTCACACACAGAAACCCCTTGCTCAGTGTCCCTTCACTCAGAGCTGACGTCAACGTTGAATCAAACAATCTTTCTGCTTCTTCTGTGTGGTTTTTTTTTTTTTCCCTTCTGTTCTTAAAAATATTCTGATATGTTTTGGGGTGTTTTCTTATTTTGGAAAATTAGATAGAGGCTTCAAGGAATAGGATGGCAGAAGAATCACCAAGAAACTGGGCCACGGCTTTTCAAAACGATGAGAACATCCATTCATTAGAGCCCTAATACATGTAGACATTCAAACTTCCCTAATGATTTCTTTAAAATCTTTTTTACGTATTAGGAGCGATTTTAGAAGGTGCCACTTGCCTTCCACTATCACTTGATAGCAAGTAACTTAGTCTAATGTTGGGTTATTTTAAATTTCCAAGACCATCAGTCAACCTTTCCAGGCTGATTTTCATAGTTGCGATTCATGACCTGCTTAATTTTGTTGTTCTATGATGTCTGGAGTATTGTTTGGGTATCACTGTAGAAAAACAAATAAATAAAAGCCTAGGATTTGTTTGTCTTTCACTGACCAGCTTTCCTTAAGTACATACAGACTAACCTGCAAGTTGTGCACACAATGTAAGAAGATGTCTATCTACCTTTTAATGTACTTCTTAGGAAATACATTTTAATGAAAAATAATACCTTTCAGCTACCTTACCATTTCTTTGTAACTTCATCAAACCAGTGTTGTTTAACATCTTCATCAGCAACATGGACAGTGAGATCGAGTGCACCCTCAGCAAGTTTGCTGATGACACCAAGCTGTGTGGCGCAGTCGACACGCTGGAGGGAAGGGATGCCATCCAGAGGGACCTGGACAGGCTGGGGAGGTGGGCCTCTGCAAACCTCATGAAGTTCAACCAGGCCAAGTGCAAGGTCCTGCGCCTGGGTCATGGCAATTCCAGGCACAAATACAGGTTGGGCAGAGAATGGATGGAGAGCAGCCCTGAGGAGAAGGACTTGGGGGTCATGGTGGATAAGAACTCAACACGCCCCAGCGCCATGCGCTGGCAGCCCAGAAAGCCAACCACATCCTGGGCTGCATCCCCAGCAGTGTGGGCAGCAGGGCCAGGAGGGGNGAACAGTTTTACACTGAAAGAGGGGAGATTGAGATGAGATATTGTGAAGAACTTCTTTGCTGTGAGGGTGGTGAGCCCCTGGCCCAGGTTGCCCAGAGAAGCTGTGGCTGCCCCATCCCTGGAGGGGTTCAAGGCCAGGTTGGACGGGGCTTGGAGCAACCTGGGCTGGTGGGAGGTGTCCCTGCCCAGGGCAGGGGGGGGCACTGGGTGGCCTTTAACGTCCCTTCCCACCGAAACGATTCTGTGATCTCCCAGTCTGTCTTGTAATTTTCTAATTTTCCCTTTCACTGATCTCAAGCTTCAGCTCTGAAAACTTGCAGAGTTATGTGTAGCATCTCTAGCAATGTGTGCCCGTTCCTATTTGCAACACTAATATTAATCCAGGGCTGATATGACTGACTTCTCATTTCTTTATAGTGTTTTACTCTTTCTCTGTGGGCATCATATAGTATTCCTCCCTTCTGCCCCAAATGATCTGTTTGAACTTATGTAGATGCCATGGTTATCTACCATGTTAGTACGCTAGGTGCATATTTTTCTTCATATTTACCAAGCCTCTAAACTTTCTTTTGCAGAGTAAGACTGCAGACTGTAGAAATGAGAAGTCAGCAGAGAATACTAGTTTAGACAGGAGAGCAACGCAGCTCCAGGTGTTTGAACAACCTGAATTCTGCAGATATAAGAGCGTCCCTGGGCTGAGGCCACTGAGACCAGCGAGTATTTTTAGTTCCCTGGTAAGATAGCTATAATTATATTCTGCAATGCTTTCTTTAAACAAAATGCAAAATAAAACTCTCCAAGTTCATTTTTAGCTGGCAGTTTTCTCTAGTAGACTACCATAGATCCCAAGAAAACTGAAGTATGTTCACATCCTTCCAGGTAAAAGCTAAAAAATTGCACTATAAATAAAACAATGACTTCTTCTATTAGTATAAACAGTATGAACTTGAAATATTTAAATGAGACAATTACGACAGTAGTTAGAATACAGTTCATGAAATGTAAGGTATATCCTGTACATTTTCAATTTGGCTCTCTATTGTAAAACAGCACAAAGGAGTGGAAAGATGGCTGTTAAGAACCGCTTTACATTTTGGTAGAATCAGTCATGAATGAATAACTAAAACTAATTTCAAGAAAAACTAAGATAGGTACTATTATGTTGCTACTCGATCTTTGGCTGAGTTTACTTCTCTTTGCCTTTGCTAAACTTCTCTGTTCTGCCAAGCTCCGTTCAGGTGCACTTGAGGAGTGGCAGCAGAGTCATACAGCATTGCCTGCAAGAGCATCACCCTGAACTGCTGGGAGATGTACAAGAAATGGAGTCAGGCACCTGGTTAGGACATACGCTAGTCACCCTAACGATGGCTGACGCACTTTCTGTCTCATGAGAAGTTTCTCTCAACGCCCGCTTAACCGCCCTGCTGAATGAGGGCAAGCACAAAACTGGCATCTGGGAGAAACCAGAGACGCTGCATGAAGGAGAAGAATGTCAAAGGTAGACTTGCAAAACAAAAGTGAATGCTTTTTGTTAAGAAACTACAGGAAAAAACCTCACATTCTGGACAGAGTTAAGTAACCATTCATATAAGGTAGCAGAAAAACAGAAGAGAGGTGAGGGCTGAAAGAGAAGCAAAGGTGGACAACATTCAGAAGTCCACAGCAGTGACCACCGGCTCAATGGACACTATCAAGCTAGACAGGGCACAACCCATCCAAAACAAAGAAATTAAACAGCCTACAAAACTTTTTGAGATTTTTTTAAATCTGATTTTTAAGGTCCACTGTTGCCAGATACATTGAGAAATAAAATGTTTAATCTATAACCTATAATGTAATTTGTCAAGACAAACAAATTCAACAAAACAAGATTTTCTTTCTTTTGATCCTAAGTGGAAAACTGATTCCTGCTGCTTTTGTTGAGGTAATGCTTCTGGAGGGAAAAGTATATTTTCATGCTATTAAGAAACAAACATGCCCTTCCAATTGTTTCTCTGTAATAAATTTAATTATATTTGTATTTCCAAAAACTACATTAAATCATATTTAGCGCAGGGAGGTGTGCCCTGGCAACTTCCCTGTTGTTTTTATGGTTACTTTTTCCAGCCAGCAAATGCTGCAATCCAAGCTGTCTCCCTTTTTACAGCCATCCCTCCCCCCGCTGCAGTAACTTGCAGGAACTGTGGTTGTGCGCTCCAAATATATGATGTTTCATAGAATCTGCCTCACCTTTCAGCAGTTCATTGTTTCAGCAACATTACACTTCATTTATTTAGACGTCTGCCACTCCAACATGTTTAGCCGCACTTTAACATAGAAATGTTCCACAGCTCTAAAAAACCATTTATGGAGCCAGCAGCATCATCAATAACGTTTACTAACCAGTGAAGAATACTACATTTTATAGGTGCTCATTTCAAAGCACATCCTTAAAAGGTGAATAGGGGAACGTAGAGTATTTTATTGCTATCTACAAAACAGTGAATCATCATTCTTAATAGCCATTGCTACATTCTCAACTTTTTTGCAAAATAACGTAGCAATGGGAGAGCATCAGTGTCAAAACAAGGACAGATTTTGTGTGTGTGTGCGTCTGTGTGGTTAAATGTGCTACACATACCAAGGAGAGGAGCATTCTCCTTGAAAGGACCAAACTCTGCAATTAGATATTTCACAAATTTAAGTGAGGAGAACTCACGACTTGGAATTATAAATACGTGGTTTCTATTCCCTGACAGCCTATTCAAGTCTCAGAATCCTTCAGCCAAACCAAAACAGCTGAATATGGTATTACAGAACCTCTCATCGTTAAGTTGCCTACCACTTCCCATTCTAAAAGATTTTTTGCCATTTTATAGAAGTTCTAATGCATTTATTAATCGTAAAGGGTCTTTGAAACAGAAGAAGAAGCCATCCCTCAGGCAGAAGCGGCACATTTTCTTTTCCAAACACAAAATCACTAATGCTTTAGACACTTTTCCATTGCTAGCATGGAATAACAACCAAAATAATAATAACCTTGAAAACCCAAGATGGAGACTTGACCTTGCGATTCTCATAGTTGAAGCAGCTGAAGTACGTACGGCATATTTACCTGCCTTGTATCTTTATTAATATAGAGGAGAGATGACTTGAGCTTTGAGCGGACCTTCCTTCCAATGTCACCCCTCCTTCCCTATCTCCCAGTACCTGCCTTCCACCTGAGCTCCCGTTGACATCAGGGAGAGGAAGGCAGGGGCAGTTTCAGCTGGGATTTTAAAAATCCTGGAAGGTCGGAGCAGACTGATGGTTTGTGAGCAGCCTGCCGTGTCCACCACTTGGGGGAAGGCTCTACATAATGGCAGTGCTTGGCCTCTGTCTTCACAACAGTGGGAAGATGTTACGCCCATCAAAGCTATTTGCAAGACTCAGGAATTCAAATACCTGTTCTCTAGGACAGTGCATTCCAGCAGGTGTAAACCCCTCTCCCACTCACTCTCACCAGACCTCTGACCAGCTCTGACTGATGTCCTTCCCTTATTTTCCACCTATTCTGTCTTTTCCTGGCTCCTGTGGGAAGGACGATGGCTCACCCTTCGCTACTGAGTCCCACCTCAGAAACTGGACTCAGCTCTCCCTCTCCTCTCCTCGCCGCTCCTCCCAGACTGTCACCATGCTCAGCAGAACCCTATCTTGTTGCCTTTCCCATCCTTTCTAAGGGGATGACTTTTTGTTCCCTTCCACCTTCCCTCCCAAAAAACCCCCTAGTTTCAAGTCAGAATTCCTTTCTTTATTTTGCCTGGAGAGCAACAAGAGGAGAAAGAAAGAACAGATGAGGAATTTTCTAGTTCTCAATTCCTGCACGTGTCCTTCCCCGAGACTGGCTCTCGAGAAGAGACTGACCCTTGGTGCTTCAGGATGGAGAGCCAAGGCTGCTAGTAGGGGAAGGGAGTGCTCACAAGAAGGTGGCAGCCAGGTGGACACAACTAACATGTCCCTCACAAGACACAGGCAGGGTGGATTTCAAGAGCTGGCTGATATGTGTCAGTGTGCAGGCAGAAAACCACAGGCAAAACACCAACATCAGAACTTGACACCTTTTTAGGAAGTCCCGTTAAGTTTAAAAATGTAGGAACGCATCCTCAAAATGTTTGCAAATATTTTAAGGTGAGCACAAACTTGTATTTTTTCTACTTCAGAAACAAATAAACTACATTACTACGTTGGCTCAGTGAAAAGTTTCAACCCTAGAATTCGAAGACTGACAAAGTCAAAGGAAACTGAGGAGATTACAGACAGATCTTAACCACAGACAGCACTGCAGAAATAGCCTATAATAAATATCAGGCAGAAAGAAGGAATTTGGGTGTATAACCAGAACAGGATCTGAGTTATTGGAAAAGGTCTCTATGGAGATCGGAGATAATCACAAAAGCTGTCTTCCTCATTAATGGTTTCACAGCTGCACGGTTCGTCCAAAATAGAACAAACTATCAAGAGTCCCTTCTTACAGTCTCTCTTCACATCTTAAAAGCACGAAACTTCTTCTTGGATCTTTGAAAACCCTTAGTGGAATTTAACTAGTAAAGACATATCGGCATCTGATTCCACAGTTCCTTTCTTTTTTTTTAAATAGTGGTGAGGTGGAAATCACCATAGCTGGAAGATGCCTGTCATGGCACCAAAAAGAACACATACCAACTAGAAACAGAAATTAATGAGCTCCAAATGAAGAGATAAATATACATTACATGCATACATAATTTTCTATGTATGCACACAGATACAACTAGATATTTACACAGCACAATAATCGTTCCTCCACACATTTTTTAATTCCATTTTTATGCCTCTTGCATAGGTCCTTTGGGCCACATACATCATTTAGTAATATCTTTGTTGGGATGAGGTTTCATTGCTTGGTGCCTCGTTTGATCATTTACATCTTTGCACAGTTAAGAAATGAGACAAAGTAGAAAAGCTGTCTACTACTTTGTACTTGTTCTGCCCGGGTGAAAATGATACATAACACTTAGTCTTACGAAAGGAAAACAATTCTAATTTTACAGACAGGGCTGGAAAATTTTATTTTGGTCTTATTCCTTTTGCTTATTAGAGTATCTTTTTTTTCCCCTGTATGATTTCAGAGTGCATAAGACAGTACTAAAAAGTCACGGGTTTTTGTTTTGGTGCTGCATCTAGAGTTAAGTAGCTGGTAGTCCATAGCGGAACCTTGTATGAAAAACCAGGAAAAAGACTTCACAGATATGGGTAAACACAGATAAAATTCCAAATTTAGTGATAAACGATTGGTATTTTACCATCTTCTCTGAACATTACAGACTTTTTATCACGCTACAGGCCACAAAGCTTAGTGAAAATCTGGCTGGCTGGCCTTCCACCCCACAGTGCATAAGTAAAATCATCCATAAACGACATGAGTTTCTTAAAACTCTATTTAATTACCGTCCAGACCACTTTATCATCATTCTTTAAATATTTATATATCTCATCCAATACATCCTTATCAAGGCCCACTGCAGAGAAGTTTTCTATATTGAAGGAGTGTGAGTAATTTAACGTTAAGGAGCTGTCAGCTAGGCATAGAAACAATGTAGAAAGCATTTTTTTGAATAAAGCACAAATCTTGTGAAAGCATCACAGAATTTTTCCTATCTGTCCAGGCTTGCTTATGCAGCTTTTCTACCTGAAACTTCTGACCACTGCTTCTCCACATATGTTATCGAGCAGTACAACTTCCAGGAAACAAACCACCATGATGCATACTGACCACTGCACAGCTGGAAAAAAATTAAACAACGTGGTAGCCTAAGTCACAGGAGGAATGAATGAATCACAGAATGAATGACAGGGGCTGGCAGGGGCCTCTGGAGAGCATCCAGTCCCACTCCCTGCCAGAGCAGGGTCACCCAGAGCAGGTGGCACAGGATGGCGTCTCCAGGCGGGTTTGGAGTATCTCCAGAGCAGGAGACTCCACAGCCTCTCTGGGCAGCCTGTGCCAGGGCTCTGCCACCCTCCCAGGAAAGGAGTATTTCCTCACGGTGAGATGGAATTTCCTGTGTTCCAGTTTGTGCCCGTTGACCCTTGTCCTGTTGCTGGGCACCACTGAGAAGAGCCTGGCCCCATCCTCCTGACACCCACCCTTTAAGCGTTTATAAGCATTGATAAGATCTCCTCTCAGTCTTCTCTTCTCCAGACTAAAAAGACCCAAGTCCCTCAGCCTTTCCTGAAGTCCCAGGACACAATCCCACTATGGCTCGTAACAGCAGAGCGTAAAATCCGAAACCTGCGGCAACCCCAAGGAAGAGCTCGCACAAGATCTGCCATAGGAGCCCACCGTCGTGTTCTCCAAGGCTTCCGCCCCACCCCAAGAAACTTGGGCAACTTCTTTTATTTCTGCACTGGACGGACAAAGAGATGTTCTGACTGCAGAGCAGGCTATGTAAGCATGAGACAGTGTGCCGTGAGTGAGTTATTTACCTTACCTTCCAATCATTCAAGACATGGCTATACCTCCGTGAGGCCGTCCTGCCTAGAGCACTGCTTCTCCGGCTTTTGAAACGATAGGCTGTTTTAAGTTATCACATTTTCTTCTAGACTACCACACATCCTTATCGCCAAACTTTTAAATACATGCCATTTAATATGGATTTATAACTGGGAAGCACTCACTATGGAAAGCGACTACAAATCACAGTTTGAGAACCAGTGGTGTAGCAAGTTATTTTATAGCACAATAAAAGATAAAGAAAGCAACAGAAGAAATATCATCTGAAACAACGGAGGGCATAATAATCAAGCAAAAAAGAGAAGTATCACCAATAAGTTTAAAAACATGCTGAAGCAACAGACGTTTTGAAAGTTGTATGTACTCCTTATGTTTTAAAACTAATCAACCTGTGCAGTTACAAAAATACAAGCAGTGTCAAAATCCCATCAGATAATTGTATCACTTCTTTCATTCCTGTCACTGTATTACATACTACTCAGTACTACTACATAGTACTCATTATGATTTCTGAAATAACATTAAAATTGACGAGGTGTAACACATTACGTTGAATGAACCTCAATTATGAGCTACTTTCTTTAATTTTCCGTAATATAACTTCAGAGCAGGTAGTGTCAGAAGGTAGAGAACCCCAAATTTAGAGATAGAAATACCTATATTTTACAACCAGATCTACACATAGGTTTAGCTATATCTCTCCAGATGAATAACAATTTTGTTTCTAAGAATAAAAAGAGAGACAATTGGTTGAATTACTTCCACAGTGTATTTTTATACTTGAATATATTACTATTAGTTTTACAGAACTTCTTCTAGAGCTCTGATGGCAATCTCTGAATACTTCAGTAGGTGGTGTTTTTTTGTTGTTTTTCTTACACACACCAGCACCATGAAACTGTCATTCCCACCTCAAGCAGAACAAAAAAAAAGCAGAACAAGTTTTCTAATAGTACATTAAAAGAAAAAATAGTATGGTGATAATGATGGCTTTTTAAGCCCCAAAATGCAACATGAACAATGACTAACAGAGAACACGAGGAAAGATTTATTGAAATACAACTTCAGCATACAAGTAGACCAGGAATTCCAGAGGAAAAAACAAAGTTCTCATAGAAAGAAAAGGTAGTATTTACTGTCTGTATGAATTCTTTCTTAAAATCTCTTTAAAATCTCTCTCCGTATTTCTGGAATCTCTGTTTCCAAATTCTTCGGAAGAGTGACTTTCGTGCTACCCAAGCTTAAACAAATAAACCAGCATAACTGAACGTTGGTTTCACAGAGATGGAGGAAGAGGTACGCGTCCCATCTCCAGTCTGGCACAAGGATGTCACCCTCTCCTCTTTCTGTTTCAACCCCTACATACAGATGTTGGTGTCCAAGTGCCCATGTGGCGGTTACCGCCTTCAAAACGCAGAAAAAAACCCAAGTTAGTAGCTCTTCAGCTACTCCCAGCTCTTCCAAAACCTGTAGCAGCGGGGAGAATTAATTTCAGTCACAAAGATTGTGACATATCTGGAGAAAGATCTATTTGCAGTTGCCGGAATATCATTTGCTCCAACTGTGCCCGCTTCAAACACCAGAAAACAAAAGCTGATTTCCTATGCTCTTGCTTCTCACTACCATATAAAGGCAAGAAACCCCCAAATGCTGCAGAATTATTTTCAGTGTCAATTTCTTGTTTATCACATTTTCCACCCTATCTATTTTTTAGTATCTGATAAGTCTCCCCGGGATCTAGCTACACCTCTGATAAAGAGCTGTTTGACGACTGCATTCTTGACACAAGCTTTCTTACATACATTTTATCTATATGTAAATACACAAAAAGGGCATAAAACATATTTACAAGTACAGGTGTTCCCAATATCGTATTCAAACACGTACACAAAGTAAATGCATGTATGCGCTCATATACATAGAGTAATACAATGGGATTTCCATGGGGAAATGTGAAAGTTATTGTTAAAACGTCTGTCATCCATGGAAGAGAAAAACACAAATGAACTGGGCATTAAATTTGCATACAGCCCCAAGCACAGAGGTTCCTGCATGTGTAGTGTTCTCCCGTTCTTGATGATGGGCATATCTGGCAGGGAGAGTCTGTCAGGATTAGCTCAGGAAAAAAACACCCCCAAGGAGACAATTTGAAGACATACTGAGGATTTGCCTCAGTACACGAAAATAAACATGAAATCCATTGCAAACTATGCACACTAAAAGTTACCACAAACACTATGCCACACACCAGGGGATAATCTATTTCAGCTAATTAACACAGAGCCACACACAGCACTGCGAGAAGTGGTTGCCACTTAGGATTGATTTAGGCCTTGCATGGCTTAAATAGACTTGGAAAGAAAAGGTCTTTTTAAACGTTCAGACAGCGAGGAAAAAAAAGGCAAAATTAAAGTAGTTGTGAAATAAACAGGCTCAGGTTCATCTGATGGATTCACTTTCTAGTGAACGACAAGGCAACATAAAGACACCGCTACTTCTTTCATAACAAATACCCAAAAGGTACAGTCCCCTTCTTGATTTTAGTGCTGCTTTTGGCAACACCCTCTGCTCCAAGTTACAATCAAGATTATTTTTTTACTTTATAGGTTAATAGAGTGCATCTTTTAACAACAATACTGGCTGTGGAGGCAGAAATTTTTGTGACTTAAAATTCAGGAAGAAACCAGATAGGTATTACATTGCATGTGATTTTATTTTAAACAATTATATAATCAATACGTGAAAACAACTTGGCATGAAACCACCCAGCATAAGAAAATAAAGTATTTATCTTTCCTTCCCCTTTTCTGCATCCCAATCCTTTTTTTCCGTTCAATTTTTCTTGTTATGAGAGAAAGCGCGATGCCATTTCATACCTTCTGTTTTCTTAACACACACATACACACAAAGAAAATAACATGTCGTATCAGAAGTAGGACATGAAAGCATATCTCCAAATGTTCACAGCTACCCATCTTATTAAGCATCTTTACTACTTTTAAATAGTAATTGAAATTATTCCAAAGATCTCACGCCCTTCTCTATTGGCCTGCCAAGTTACCTCTAGTTATTTTATGGGCAGTTCACAGATACTACTGAAGAGTAATGAAATAGATAGAACTAGAAAAAAAACCCAGCTGAAGAATGCTCAACCACCCAGAAAAGGCTTAAAGCAAGACTGTAAACCAAGGAAATAAGGAGTATCTGGGAAAAACTGGAGGTGGTATCTGCTGCACTTTTGGGGTGTGCTCACATACGAGGATGTGAAACAAATCTAAATACTGATAACTCTCCTTAATTAGAAAGGGTACCTTCCAACACAGATATGCAACTCCAAAACGGAAAATTAATTCCCTACATCCAAAATGTCGAATTTCAGGGTTCAGTAAGCAGCAGTACTGAAATATACAAACACAGCTGTAAATTTTGGAAAGCATTAGATAAATTATAGGCTCTTTATCATAATTAACCAGCAAAAACTGAAGCTCTGTCCCTAAGTACTGACACACCTGGGTACAGGGCTTTAGCCATGTGACTTCTGCTTCGGAAAAGGGGACCCGTTTCAGATGGTTGCGAACAGCCAGCACCCAGCCAAACCCCGACTGAGGTAAGGGAGTTGTGTTTGGGTGATGCCCGAGCAACATCTACTCCCTCTCGCATTGGCCCTGTTCTCCAAAACGCTTACTGCAGCAAGTGGGC
The DNA here is from genome assembly GCA_013396915.1 of Stercorarius parasiticus. Lineage (NCBI taxonomy): Eukaryota > Metazoa > Chordata > Aves > Charadriiformes > Stercorariidae > Stercorarius > Stercorarius parasiticus. The sequence continues at coordinate 77,144 of VWZL01004425.1, forward strand.
ATCGTTTATGAGATGGAGGTGACTGTTGTTCTCTATCTGCTAAACACCCTGAAGGTCCAACAGCCACCACCGGGAAACGCAAGCCATTACGCTTTAGTCCGGCAACTTAGTCCATCAGAACTTGAGCCAGATTTGCTTGTCCAAGGCCAGGCAGGGACCACACTGTGATCTCCTATTCCCATGCCTGGCACCACCACCAGGCAGCCACTCGGCTTCACCACCAGCTGCCTTTCACTTCATCTCCTTCTTTATGTAGGTCCTAACGACTATTGACTTTTTCCTTTGTCAGAAAAGCTGTTGCTTCATCATGAACGGTCTGAGAAAATAATATGGTCAACGGATTGAATGACGCTTTGCCATTTGGTCAGTCACAGCTAACGATGTGGGGAGAAAAGCAGAGTCCATTACAGGTAGCCAGGATGAAGGTGAAACACTAGTTTTCAACCCAGTAGGAAGAAAAACTAAACTCAACTTTTTACTGGAAGGACCATTTGATCTTTCTAGTAAAACAGAAGAACAGAAGGTTGTTTCACATAATATATATATATATTATATAGGGAAGCAAGGTTTAGAACTATAAAAAGCAATTTTGGAAAGGTGGTTCTTCTCATTACAGTATCATTAACCGTGATGATTCTCGAAGTTACCTAACAGGTGGGGCTATTTCTGTGTCTGCAGGTTGATGTTTTACCGGTACAAATAAGCTGGGTAGCAAACTCATTGATTGATGGCAGAAATTAAGACATTTCATCTCAGAGTAAAATGATTGCTCTGGTCTGTGAGCAGAAGGACAAGTTATAACATGGTTGCTTCTTTTGAAGACTTCAGGTCAGTAAAAAGTTCAGTATCTGGGAAAAGATTTTTAAAAAAGGAACACAAGGTTTATCGATTCCATCGTGAAGAATTCACTCAGCAAAAGCAAGAAATAATTTTAAGGTTTCCTTGGTGGGATTGGATCTTGGCATCCCCAAGACAGATGGTAACTTCTGCAGAAACACCACGGATCGTGGGAAAATTGGATAGAAGTAGTGTAAGAAAGGTCTTTCAAGGATCAACTTCTGGTAACTTTACAGAACTGTGAGGTTTCAAAACAACAATGTTCACTGCTTTTTAAATAACTGAATATTCTACAGTATGGCCTTTTAGTTAATAAATTTCTCGATACAGATGGGTAAAAAAAAAAACTGGTGACCTTTCATTTACGAAGGCACAAATAACCTGAAAGGGTCCAGCCACTTCAGTGAGCAGAAAGCCAAAACCAGAGGAGCATTTACATCCCGCTCTGAAATACCACCACACTAAGACCAAAGATTTCTGATCCCAAAGAACTGGCTGTAAGCCTCTCCAGGTCTCCTCTCTGGAATTTTTATTCCGACACATGACAACTTCAGGCAACAGCATCCCAACACTGGAAAATGGAAACCCCTTTCCTAGCCCGAACAATACCACGCACGTGGCAGAAAAGCAGATGGTGGTGGAGACCCAACCGCTGCCCTCCCGACGTCAGGAACCCAGGACACAGTGACTTAGGGACCCCATCACCATCGAGCCCAACTGAACGAAAGCGCCATTGCTACAACACGTCACCCTTTCTCCCCTGAAAGAAGGCAGTCTGCCCCGCGGAGCAACAAAATACCTGAAACTTGACGACGAAAGGTTGCAAGCAAGTGGAGAATCCAATACAGTTAAAATCCCGACGTAAAAGTAGCCTAATGAGAACAGAATCCAGCCTCGGGTTTTTCACATCATACAACAAAGTAATACCAGTAATCCCCTAAAACAGTACTTCAATAATGTTTATCCGTGTCAGATTTCAAAAAGAAAAATACATTAAAAGTAGGACCACAATGCTCAGTGTCTGCTTTGTGGAAGCTTGTGATTGCATTCCACTTTTTTCCTTTGAAAATTTGATCTTGTGTCTTGACAGTGACAAATCACTGGTTCTTCGCTCAGTGGACCTTCCTGATAATAGAAGATATTCTTCCCCAAGAGAAGGAATATTTCAGGTAAACACATTCACGTGGACTGAGCCTGCCCTTTACTGAAAAAGAGTTTGATCTAATTGCTTGAATGTCATCACAGGACAGAACATCTGAAAGTAGATTACCAGGTAAATTTTAAATGACTTCAAAAATTAAAAATGCCCATTTTTCTGAAGATATTGTTCATGATTAGCTGTGAAAGGCAAGTTTTACACCATTGTAACACCCCACGCACAATGAGAGCTATGTAGTATTTATACTCTGAATATTAAAAAATAATTAGTTCACTTAAAAAAGGCAGAAAGAGAAAAGAGGGTAGAAAAAAACCAAAACTGCAGTACTGCAGTTTTAGCTTAAGTTTATCATGAGGTATTGTTTCGTACCCTCACTTGAGATTTTCTTTTAAGTTTAGAGGAATCTACTGTGGAAGCACGTAAGTGTATTTCTCTGTAATCTTTGTGCCACAGACCCCAAACAGATTTCTACCTACTGCTATCTAACTATGAAAAGCCAAAAAAGATAACTTATGGCATATCCTCCAGACAAGCAGTTAAATGGTTTCCTGTCATATTTTGCGTAGCCTTATTTTTTTCCACACACTGAGAACAGAAATACAGAGAATGCAATTCGCAGCAAAAAGCCCTACCAGCCTCGCCGGTGCACGGCCAGCTTTTCCTTGCTGCACAAATTGATACCTGTGTATGACCTGCATATAAAACATCTGACAGGAGAATGCGCGTTGCTGTCAGGATGTAACGGATTAAAAAAAATAAAATGATATTAAAACAAGATTATTTTTTTTTTAAATGTATAGATGGAGAAGCCTCCTTCCCTCACTCCGATTTTTTTTCCTTCTCCTGTCTATACGAGTATACGCGGCGGTTTGACAGAAACAGTCATGACTGGGTCCTCCTCCTGGGCGTCCCGCTTCCCCCTGGGAAAACGACCCTCTTTTCTAACGAGGTACGATCAGAGCGTTTGTGGTGAGCAGCAGATGCTCAGGGCATCCAAAAAAATCCCTGTTTTGGAAGTAGGGCCTTTTCTTCTTAACCGTGCGGCACTTGCTCAAGCAAAACAAGCAATAAAAAAGACTCTCTTCTCTGTTTTTCTAACGCTTGGGTTCCTGTAACAATTTGAAAGATGAGGAGGTTTGCGTTTTACGGAAAAAAAGCCCCACGGCCCCACCCCAGACAAAGAGTGCCTCGGTGTGTGTGGGAACTCGATCTGCGCCTCTCCCTTACACCACAAAAATGCCTCTATTCTCCCCAGAAAGGGAAAGGCTGCAAACTCCCCTGCGGACGGTCCTGATCTTTCTCCGCCGCCGCCGCGAGTCAAAGGTTAGCTCCCTCCCAGCTGCGTCTCCCCCGACACGCAGCCCGCAGCCAGACAATGACACCAGGAACCAGTCTGCTCATGGGAGGCTCTGGCAGACTGTCGGGGTTCCCCTCCCAAATATCCCAGTCCAGCCTCAAAAATCTCGAACTTGTGCATCAACAAGAGCTTTGTGGGATTTTTATGTTAAACCCTCCTTACTGACTCTCAGTAACATTAAACACAATTTTAGTAATTTAGAGTAAATGTCAACAGTTGTATTCAGCACACCGTAAAGGCAGTAACTACATCTTCTTTGGTACGACCTCTTAGGAAAAAAAACAATCAGCCCAGAGACGTCCTGCATGAAGTGACAGGAGAGCAACTCCGGAGGAAAACAAACTGTCGTTTTAAGAGATGGCATGCTATCGCTGGGTTCTGGAAATGGAAGCAGCGATATTACGAAGCCAAAAAAAAAAAAAAAAAAGTTACAGTCTAAAGATAATACGCAGAGCAATTTTCTCTCAGAACAGCCCTGGATTTAAAAATAATGCCTATATTCCATTTTTTGCTATTGCATATTTTACAAGTTGTAAAAGGGAGTAAGAGAAGCGCCGTCAGCGGGTCACCTCCCCGGTGCCGCAGCGGGGCTGGCGTTTCTCCCAGGATGGTTCTGGTGAATCTCGGTCACCCACTTCAGCTCTGGGGACGGCTCCTGTCTCGGACAAGAGCTGGGTCGAGCCCACAGTGAGGAGGATGAAGAGTTTGCTTATAGCCTGAGAGTCTTCCTTACCCAGCAGCTAAAGGAGACCACAAGTGTCGCATATTTTCCAGCATGGAGAAGAAAACGTGAGACACAAATGTGGAATTATGCCCATGTATTAATACCTGACGGACAGGATGATAAAACAAGTAATTACGAGAGAACATTGCACCTCCGAGGCTCCCCGAGTGATCTGTTGTGCCTTCCTCCACCCGTCCCGCGGAAAAAAAAGGATATGTCTGAAGAGAGAAGTGAGTCACAAGGCCGAACAACTTAATGCGTAATCTTTAGGCTACTGTTTTAAGATCACAGATTGTCATCAAAGTCTGGAAATTATGCAAATAGTACTAGCTACATTTAGAGGTCTGCACAAGTAAAGACTTCCCGACCTAAATAGCAATTGTGTCTCGGAAAAGGTGGTGATTTTTTGTGCAATGCAAGGGTGCTACCTAGAGGCCTGAGTGGGGAATGGCATCCAGGGAAGATTAGGAAAAAACACCCTATTTTTATGAGGAAATAGGACAGAAATAGCATTATCACTAAACTAAATCCTTCTTAATTTCAGGCTGAAGAACATATGTTTTGCTGATTTTTTTTTAAATCCATAATCCCAAAGATTTTCGGTTTACCCAATTTAATCCTAAATCTTACAATGGTGCTTATATTTTCCTATTTCTCAAGCATTTCCAGTATCGTGAAAAATAGGATAATTTTCTTTTTTAATCAACAAAAACTAAATAACCTCTAGACTCTTCTGAGACACATATTTCAGACGTACTTTTGTTGACAAGTAGTTTTGTCCATAACTACTGAAAGATCACATTGCACAATCACAGTTAGTCCTTGGTCATGTAAATACATTAAGCTGCTGGGCAGGAGGTATTTGTTTATATTAAATATATTTATATTATTAAATTATTTATATTAAATATATTTCTATCCTATACCTCTTGTATGATCAATGCTTCACTCAATACAGTGCAACCGTATTGAGAAATACTTACAATTGCCTAAATACAACAGTATTTCCGCTATTTTTGAGATGAGGAGATGCTTGGGAAGCTCCGTAAATCTAAGTGCAGGCTTTTTCTTCCCTGCGTCTTTTACACATTCGTCTCTTCCCCAGGCAGGTCACATATGGCAAATTCTTAGGCATCTGTGTAAGTTTACTCCTAGGGACAGCACTACTGATTTGAATTGAACTTAATGCTATGAATTTAACAGCCCAGGCTCAGTTTGTTAACTTTTCCGAAGGAGAGTCCCCACGGTGTGCCCACCATGCTGCAGACACCGCTGCAGGACGTAGCCAGCAGATAATGGTAGCAGTGGAAGCAGCAGCAGCAGCAGCAGCAGCGTTCTCTTGCATTTATAATCGTCTAAGATTCAGGCAAGCCATGCAACTCAAAAGTAGTGCATTCTGGCTTTCAAGAAAATTCTGACATGCTCTCTTTTTTTTTTTTTGAGGGGGGGGAAGTTTCAGAAGTAGCAAAAAACAGAAAAAAAGGAAGATTATTAAGCGCATTTTATATTACGTAACAGATTAATAACTGAGAGTATTTTTCCTTCTGGATACAAAATTCAGCGCTTCTGTATTTAAAGGCTGTATTTTTATATCGATAGTGACGAAAGGACATCACCTTGTCACAAGTACAATTAGATACATTTTAATATCGCTGCAATGCTGTGAAAGGGGGAATTTCAAAATGAGTCTTTTTTGTGTCCATTTGTCCGAGTCCTGAATACCTTCCAGGAAGTAAATGTCAAGATATATTTTTATTTGTGTAAAATAATTATGATATTAAAAATTAATAATGTCATGAGCTGGAAAAATGCTTTCTTTTACAGTTGAAAAAAGCATCTAGATTAAAGCACTTCTCCGAAACAGTTAGGATACATGACTAATTCCAGCCTGGCTAGAAACATTATTAGAAAGAAAAAAACCCAACAGCATTAAAGTCTGGTTAAAAAAAAAAAATCTCAGAGAAGAAGCAACAGTATTGATGTATGCTACAGAATGAAATAAAAACTGTTCAGTAATGACACACAACTTTTGCTTTATTTTAGGCGCCTAAATTATCTCTTAAGGACAAAATATATTGATCCTATTAGCATTGTTACTGATTTGAGACTCAAATTATTTTTCCAAATACTCAATTATTCATGATTTTCAGATGAAGTTTCAAGAACAGTTGTACCAAAATGTATCAGCTGTTCTTTTTCTTATTTTTAGAAATTGGGGAAAAAATTTTTTACATTATTTTAATGACATTCTACGTATACTACTATAATTACATCACAATTAAATGAGTTCAATTCTATTTTAATTAAGAAGATAATCCTGAATCATTTTTTTAATAGAAATGTCTCCCTATAATTAAATTGTTCAGAGGACATTTAAATGAACGTTGAAGAGAGAACCACACAAGCTGCAGCAGTATATTCATAACAAATTTGCTCTGAAATTAATATTTAATTCATTTTGAAATACTTTATGCCTACTATACAGTTGTCTGTAAATTATTTTAAGTTTCCTTTCCCACTGATTGAACTTATTCATATTTTATTCAGTTCTCCCAATTTTTAATTGCATCAGAAAGCTCTGTGAGCACAGTTAGTGGTAATGTTCATGGGTTGCTAGAGAAACATTAGTAAAGGGAAATGTTCCTACTAGCTTTCTCATTAGGCTAGCTAAATTTTAAATCACACGCCCGCATCTTTTTATTAATTACTTGCCTGTGACGAACTGATGTCTCAACATACAACCTCGTTTTGGTGCCTTCTAATATTTTAGATGGAAAGATAAGTTTTTTTCCCTCATTAGATTTTCTTAATCCGTAACCGATATTAAATTCTCCCAAAAAGCGGGGATGGCACATGTCTACAACCCCCTCCTAGTTTTATGGTAGAAGGACACCAGTGGCTTGTTGATTATTGCAAAAATATTTCTGATAAGGAAAAAAACCAGAATTAATCAGTCACATGCAAGTATCATTCCTAATTTTGCTGCATGCACATGCAATACATGCATTTCCAACTTTTAAAACTTAACCACTCTTACATAAATCACAACTGACTTCTAACGCAAAGTAATTCTAGTTACACATTTTTACCCCACTATCGTACTCCATGCACGTCATTTCTTCTTTGAGTTGCTGTAACATTATGTTGCATTAAGTGCCCACCAGGAAAACCACTATCACTTTTTTTTCCCTTTGTACTTGTCCCTGAAATGTTCAGAAAGTTCTCAGAACACCAATCAAAACACAAAAAAGTAAAGTAAAACCCAATTCCTTTATGAAAGCTCGATGACCTTTGACATCATTCACTATTTAGAAACCTGCAAAAGAATAGATAATAAATATATGACTCACAAATTATCAATTATGAAGAATAATCTGGGGTAGAATGCTACACTAATGCAAAAAGATGGATTACTTGTCGTAAACCAATAACGCTTTTGTTTGTGAATCCAATATCTCATTTCTTTCCTTCGTGTTGGGAAACTTAAAATGATTTTTAAACTGCATTAACTTAAAAAAGCGCAACTATCATAAAGGTGAGCGCTGAAAACGCCTCCAGAAATAATGTGTCGGTTTTTAACTGCTTTATATGTCATATTCGTCTGTAAGTTCTAAAAACCAGAAGTCAGCAGAGGGCAGATCCGCCACCGAGCACCGGCAGCCCTGTGCTTCAGAGGTGCATGGGGACCATCCGCATCTTAGAGGGGTCCCGAGGAAGTGCCGCGTTTGTCATTGCCAGGCAGACAGCGGAATTTAATTAGGCCATAACCACGTCTTAGAGCACAGCCAGCCTGTTTTAAAGCACTCCTCCTGCCTTAGAATTCTTCCGGGTTCTGGGCTTACTTCGCTCTCTGTAACTTGGGGGAGGGGAATATTTTGGGTTTTTGATAGAAGAAATGTGAGAAATGGCGTACGTCTGCAGAAAATAAAATAGAGAGCAGCCCGGGAGCAGGGCGGTGCGGTGCCATCAGCCATCAGGGGACTGCCCGGCAATGCAGCAGAGAATTCACTGCACCAGCTGGCTGGCAAAGGACAGGACTGCTCAAATCAGGGCGTAAACTGAACGGGAGATGCACTTTATTTCCACCCAGAAACCACAAACTCCCTGCTCAGCCCTTTCCTCCTTCTCTGCAAAATGTGGAACTGCTGCCTGTGGCGCGACATACCAGCAGGGACGCTAACGATGCTTATAACAATAATCGCTATGACTCTGGGTTCCAGTTTAATTTGTGACCGCCTTCTCATGTACACCTTTTGCTCCGTCTCCGCCAGAACCCACCACGGTCCCCACTGGCTGACTATCTTTGGTCCGATCCTAGTCGAGACACCTGGTTTTAAACACCGCCAGCTACCGGCTCCCAACCATCCTGCGCTGCGAGAAACAGTTGAACGATTTAATTAAAATAATTTAATTTAAATTAGGCATGTTAGACATTGCCAGTGAGGGAGCAGAAGGATGAGCACCACGATCCGGGGGCAATGAAGCATGCGAAACCAGAGATTCCCGGGTCAGGGATGCGCTCCCGGCTCCCGTTCTGCCTGGGAGCCGGCCCCAGCTTCGGGAGAACAGGGCAGCCGGGGGGGATTAACCGCTTTGTCACTCGCTAATGACAGCTGCCAGATGATTACAAACCACATTAAGTTCTTAACTTTAACTTTTGCTCATCAGCAAGGTCAAACTCTGACAACCGGGTTGGAATTTCTTTCTATTAATTACACACAAAAAAAAAAAAAAGAAAAGAAAAAAAGAGAAAGAACATGAAGAAAGTAGTTTGCGCATTTGCTACGTAATCAGAATGTAGGGCAGCAGCCTTAAAAATGAACTTTGATAGAGTAAAACACTCGAATGATTCGGACCAGCTTCAAGCACCATTTGCAAAGGCTAACTTTTCCTTTCCGTGCATCCTATCAAATGCTGACAATCAGGAATCAACCAACAAAAGGGAAATTACATTTAATCATTTTGACACCGTATTCTTCAGGAAAGCGGAACTTGAGAATGGCAAGGCTCTGCTAAATTTACTGCGAGAAAGGAAAAAAACCCAAACCTTGCAGAAAAAGATCTGAGCAGCCTTTACCGTAACCCTTTGCTGGGTGGGCTGTTGGTCAAGGCAAAACGTGTACGTTCACTTTTGAGAAACTTGTGATTTTGACATATTCTCCATACAGACAGAAACCTTACTTCTTCAACGCTAATTGTAAAGCAAATTCAAAACAGACAGTTAATGGTAAGGCTGTAAGGAATTTTTTACTTTTTTTGTATAACCTATGGCTCTGGTAAGGCTGCTTTCGGAAATATAATGGTTACCCAACCCTTTTACGGCTTTAACAAACCCTTACTGCTGCCCCCTCTTCCATACAATGTAGACTCTATTCGCACCCATGCGGTACTAAATTACAGATAAAGTTACAGCAAATTTGTTTTCTCAAAAAAGCCGTGAGGCCTCATATCCCTGGAGTAATAACTGCCTTGTCTTTCCTTCAGAAGTGGAACTGGAATAGTTTTCCCCCCGAAACCGGCGTTCCTTCCCGCGACAATGGCCCTGTTCTTATGGTGGTGAATGGGACGGGGCTCGGTTTGCAGGTGCCCGGGGGGGTCCGGCAGGGGCGTCCCCGCTGCGGTAGGTGACCCCCATCCCCCAGATGATGTTCTCCACCCCGAATAAGCACAGCACAATCAATAATTTATAGAGATGCGTCTTGCTTGTGCTGATGGCATCAAGGTAGCTAATAAAAACCGGCAGCAGCCTTGGAACAAAGCAAAAACATCTTAAAAGGTGAAAAAACCACAACCGCACCCAAAGAGACTGGTGTATGTGAAAGCAATACTGGCATAATAATGACCTACCAGCGCACTAAAGTTACTTTCCAAATGCTCTAGCTAATAGACTGTGATGAATAAATAACTTTTTAATGTGTTTCACTGGAGTTGCACCAGGGAATATTAATATCCAGTATTAAAAACACTATTCAGATTGATGTGAAGCTGTAACGCTACGAAGACAGTGACATAACACTGAGACAAAGCTCGAACGAGAGATTTCATTAGTTACCTCCTCTTTAAAATAAATCACTCCAAAATGTTTCCGTGTTTATGTTTACTTGCTACAATATTGTGAGGCTCCTCCTAAAAGATGAAAATCAAGCACATTTAGGGAATAAGCATTAAGTGTTGTTAATGGGGCCTTACGCTGTTAATCATTGTCTTGGGAAAATATATTGTGTTTTATACACTAATACTATGACATTTTTATTAACTCATAATCCCTCTCCTAACAGTGATGCTTTAAGCAAGTAATGATTAAGACGGCAGAAATATTAGAAATACCTACTTTTAAATTTTTCAGTCATGTGAAAGGGATACAGTATATGCTGGCACCAGAGGTTCTTTAAGGCAAAACAGCAAAAAGAATATTGTATCCCAAGCAGAAAATACTTATTCTTTCTTTATTAACAAAAAGAAGCATAAATAATCATTAGCAGTTTCCCTTACAGTGCTGATCACTCATCTTCAAAGGAATTAGCTGATTTTAATTATTAAAAATATGCTTTTCCTGGAAATTGACGCATTTGTCATTGCAAAATAAGAGTTTCCAACGCATACACCTGTGCCTTCTGCTATGAGATAAGGAAGAGATTTTCCCTCTCCCTCATAAATGAGCGCCAGGAAGAGACAGACCTCAGGAGAGACGGGGCGAGATCAGAAATACCGCACCAGCTCGCTTTATTGAGCTGAGAACAGCCCGGAAAGGAGCATCTCCAGCCAAGCAGACACCGTGCGCTCCTGCACTTCAGAAGGGAGGGGAAATACATGGGAACAGCGAAGACTCGCGCATTAGGCCTGCCAGGGCTACTCTGAAAGCAGACATTTACCTTCAGCTTAGCGCGTTCACCACTCAAGCTACGATTTAGAGGAGACGCACTGAGAGCAGAGAATCGCAGATATGCATTAATATTGGCTTGATTTTATTTTTTTTTTTTTAATCATAGCTTTCCCGAGTATACGGTGCCGGTTCCTGTGGCAACGAATGCCAAATATGTACTCAGTCTATCAAAGCAGAATTAATTTTATCCCTTTTTGAGCACATTTCTTTGCTACCTTTTTATTTTTTTTAATGGGGTTAGGAAGTGTCTGTCTCTGTTCATTAATGAGCAGTGTCTACTTACGGAGGCCAGTCAATTAGGACTGGAATACAGGCACATCTAATCACAGCTACTATGTGGCTGCGGAGAGAAAATCATGTCTCCCATTCAGCTGGCGCCGCACGCTAATTGCCCAAGAAGTTCCAATTGCATAATACCAGTTTTAACAGATAACTTTGCAGTCCTAACAATAGCTCTGAGAGCAGTGGTCAGTCTCAAATAAGCACCCCTAAATTATGCCAATTCTTTGCTTTTGCCAATCAGAGGGTTCTTCTTAAGAGTACTTGTATCTCTGGAAAGCAGTCGGCATCTTGCAACTTCAGAGCTCCTGTAATTGTGCTGGGGTTATCCATGGAAACGTGCAAACTCCAAAGATCTGCCATGCAGCTGCAAGTCTACTCAGTATCAGCTGCAGCCACTTGGCCTAGAGTTATTAAATTCTTTTTCTCTTCAGTAACAATTCTGGTCACGACACTGTGTAAGTGTTAATACTTACTCTGGAATAAATAAAATCTACCAGTGAAACCAAAATAAATAAATAAATTGTGCTTTTAAATTATGTCTCCTTGTTTATTGCAAAGTTACAAATAGATTTTGGGATATAAACACCTATTATTTTTCTTTTGAAAATAAAATAAACTAAGAAAAACACTTGGAGTGTTTTATGTATTAAAAAAAAAAACAAACTATCTAGACAACATTGTTTCTTCCATTAATACTTAACTAACAGGATCTTCAAGGCAGATTTTGCTCCTCTTTATCTTGCTGTGACCAGTACAAAAAGTTACTGTGCAAGGGACGCCACTGCAAACACCCAACCGTTACCAACAGCATGGATTAGCGATGAGGATTTTCTTCACAATTTCGCAACCATCAGTTTGGCCTTTAATTAAGAAGCTTAAGCAAACTTTCTGCACAGATAGTGATCTGCTCGACGCCTGGGGTGAAAAGGGAGAAAACACGTGGAAAGGTAGTTCAGAGAAGCATCATTTTTTCTGAAAGAATGGATCTAATCCTAATTCTTCAGGTATGGAAAACATCCTGGGTGGAAATAATGTTTACTGTGAGTCAACTACACAATAAAGATAACATTAATAATGTGCTGTGTATCTCATGCCTAATTTAGAAGAAAAACCAAAAAAAACCCCACCCCTTGTAAATTTCCCAAGCATTCTTCCGTAACACCACGCTTCAGCAGTTTGTCCACTTGAAATAAAAAATAAAGGTGGTCTGCACCGTACCCCGAGACGCGTTATCCCAAGCCAAGGACAGCTTCTCGTCCCGCCGCCTCTTCACGCTCCCTCACAAGGAAGTTTCCCTGACTGCAAAAATCAGCAGCTTTCCTACTGGAGATGTAAATGCCCAGCTCCTTTTAGGACTTTCCCACATAGTTCTTAATGAAGTCTGGGCGAAAATAAAGCCTCTTGCATGGGAAGTCCACCTCACACCCAGTAGGAAGGCAGACGGGCCACAAGAAAGGGGACAGCAGAACGAAACAGCCGTTTTTCACTTCCATTTCCTGCTGTCCTGAGGGGAACAGAGTCATCATTCACTGTCCCTGCCAGCTCTGCTGGTTTGGGATGTCAGCATCGCGAGCAGCATTGTCACCCACCAGTTATCGCCAAGCTTCCAAACTCCCTCTCGCCCAAACCAGCCACTTTTGGAACGCAGCATCTCTTTTTGCCAAAAATGTAGGATAAAGCTGTGTGTGGCAGACAGTCCCCTTTTAGGAAAAAGGGACAAAACTTCCCCTGTAACTTTAACAGCAGTTACTTAGGGGTGTTTTTCTTTAGAGGCTTTATTTACAACAGCAATAAACCCAACTACTGTTAGTAATAACAGCATGTGCGGCACTAGTAGAAACAAAATAAGCTCTAAGCCTTTTTTTATATTAATGGTCTGCATTTCACATTCTGCAATCAGAACTGAAATTATAAAATGGCAAATTAAACAAGATAAGCAGGAAAAATATTTTCATGATGCACACTTGAAACATTACAGAGTGCTTTCACTCCAGTAAAATCCAGCATATTGAAAATTACTTGTTTTTTCTTCACTCTTCCACCCAGGCACAGACGCTTACAGTATCCCCCACCAGCTACATACCTACTGAAGAAGCGCATACTCTGCAGGGATAAGCACCCTGGAGATTCCTTAAGGAACATTATGAAGAAAGTGGCAGCTTTGTTTCTGAACAAGCTGGCCTTTCTAAGCCTTTTGCACATCATCTTTTCAAAACGTTGCTCCTCTGATTTTCCTTACTCGGGCTTTTCTCGCTAGCATGCGACATTCCTGGTTATTGCTTTTGTCTTCACCACACTGAAACCTTTTGCAAAACATTACATTATACTAACTATTGAGTGGCCCAGTAAAATCAGCGTGTCCCATAGTCCTTCCGCTTCCAAGCAAACCATTAGAATGCCTACCGCTGCTAAAATAAAAAGGAAGTAAAACACTCTTTGTAACATGATTTTATAATGTGTTGGTTCTCGTATGACTCATAACTAAAAGCTGATGAAAAAGTATGGTATTTTATAATCCACCCATGCGCACTATTTAAGTAATTAAAGTTTAAATGGCCAAGATTTCCTGCAACGACTGTGAAATAGCGGTTTGGGAAGCCAGTGATGATAAAGTACACAACTACTTTCTCCTTAGAACACCGGTAATATATAATTATTCCAATTTAATATCGGTGCTATCTGAAGTCTTTCAAGTGCGAAGTTTTTTATTCAGGAGAGTTTTGGACACTCCAGAGGAAAGTACAAGTCAGAATACGTGATGGAATGTCCCCTCTCGGGACACAGAGCCACGCTGGGTCCAACGTGACCACCCTGAAACTCCTCTGGTGACACCAGGCAGCCAGGGATTGCCTCGAACACAGGAAACATGCTCCAGACCAACACTGCAACTCATGCAGACTGGCTGCCCAGATTTCCAGTCACATCACTGCCTTCAGACGAAATGTAAGCTCATTTTTAGATCTTTTTGGGCAACAATAAACACTGGACGGTAACCAATAGTTTTGTTAATCTCTATAATTTTTGATCAACCACGTTTTGGTGCATCAGACCTTTTGATGTACCAAGCTATAAGAGCATTCTAAAAGCTTTGAAAATCAAATGCTTCCAGTGCAAAGTTGTCAGTTTTCTAAGTCGGGAGAAAAGGAAAATAGGTGGGAAGAATGGTCTGGAAGTAAAGGGAGGAGTCCAAGGCTTGGGACACCAATGCTCTGTTCCACTGTGTATTTGCTGTTGGAGAAATCCTAAAAGCTCTTTACCTCAATTGGTCATGCAAACTAAAGAAAGTATTTCCCCACACTGCAGAGGTATTTTTGAGGTTGAACACTCAGGTAATGAGCTATGAAGGTTATGAAGAACTCAGATTGGAATCTAGGTTAAGTACCTAAACCCAACATGCAGGTAAAATAAACACCAAAGGGAGCAAATAAAGTGTCTAAAGGCATAGGTGGTGCCATTGAGACACCCTGGGGTGGGTACCCCCGTCACCTGGATGGCGATGGCAGAAGTGACACAGAACCTAAGACAGACACATGCCCTCCTGGAGCAGCAGCTGGGCAGCACACAGGATGCTCTAGAGTACCTAAAACAACACCAAATCTGCACTTAGGCAAAGAAACACACCGCTAACCCAGTTTAGCAAGTATGCATTGCCTCTGTGAAGGAAGTAAAATGAAAGCGATTCTTTAAAAGCAAAATAAAATAATAAAGGAAATTATTACGCGTATAAATATTGCCCAGGCTTTCCCTGTATCAGATTTGCAAACACACGACACCCCAAAAGTCACCGCAGTGCTGCAAGGGATGTGGAGCGATGACACCAAGCATTCCACACCAGCATCACTCCTCAGTTGATATTGTTAAGTATAGAGGGGTTTTTTAATCACTACTCATGCTGCTACGCTCTTTAGGTATGAAATTTAATGGATCCCAATGGTCACGTATACCAGGACCTGGTACGTACCTGTTTCTTTCCTCTCCTGCTTTCCCAAACCTGGCACACAGAAAGCTCACATCCCACCGTATTTTTGCAGCAGTCTCTCATTAGTTCTCCTGGTCTATAGAAAATTAGGAAAAGAGGAAACAGGACTTAGATCACTTTTCTTTTTGTCTGCTTTACTTCTGAAAAAAAACCCAAAAGCATGGCAGTCTGCTCCACGTTCTCTTTCCTGCTGGTGAAGACAGAGCTGACAAAAAGCTGGAAGTGCAACCTGCATCAGAAATGAACCTTGTACCTGGCTTTGCCACCGCCGCATCCCTTTACTGCTGCAGATCTCTCTTTTGAGAACAGGCAGTTTTGACAGTCAACAGGAATTTTTGGAAAGGCTTTTTCAGGATGAATTTTTTGCAGCTACCATACCAGCACTTCTTCCAATTTGAAATTGCAGACAACAGGCGGCCAAGGCAATCTGATGGCCCACTTCACCCAGGTTTAGGAAAAAGGGATTTGGAGATTTTTATATATTATATTCTCAAAAATGTTATCAACAATGGCAAAAAGCTCTTAAATATATCTGCAAAATTCTGATTCTCCTACAACTGCAGTGTGGGGAAAAAAGGAAAATAACTAAGCCAAGTGTATTCCCACTCCTGACGGTGCCATTCCAAGTCCCTCCCAAAACATAATCTCTGTCCTTCAGCTTCTAGTGAAAGTTGCTTCTGAGATAACACAGTAGTTATCATTTCCCTTTTTAATAGGGAAAAGCTAAGCAAGTTGACAGAATTACTTTACTGTCTCATTTCCTCCTAAGGACCAGATCTTTTTTTCTCCTGTTTCCTTCTCATTTTCAATTAATTAGCATGACACCACCACAACTAAGTGGTGTATGTGCAAGAGAACTAACACTTCATCAAAGGCCAGGGACACTATTATGTCATTTTCACACATGAATTGTGTAACGTTAGAAGACAAAGCGAAGGTGAGTTAGACCTGACAAATGGCTTGGAACTCAGGCGAGTCATTTTATCAATATTTCACAGCCTAAGAAAGAAAAGTACTTTCTGTGTGCATGCCTACACACAAACAGGACGATTCAGAGGAGTAAGAGCAGGAATAGAAAAAAACATGTTCATAGAAGGCTTTAATCTGAGGATGTACTGAAAAGTATGGGTGTGATCGGGTGAGGGTATTCAGCTTCCAAATGAGAAAGGAAACAAGTTTATTTTATGAGTAACAGTTAAACGTTCAAGCAGGCAATTAAAGTGCTTTACTGAGGCCATTTTGGGATACCAAACACTTTGAAGATTATATATTCCCTCATATTTCATGTTCAATGTTCCTCTAAGTAAAATATGTGGCTCCCTTTAGTTAGTCAGTTATGAATTGTACTTTAAAGGCAAGGGGACATTTTTGATAATGCACATCTTAAACTTTTCATTAAACTACCAAATTTAAATTCTACCTTTTTGTGCACTCTGACATTTTTGTCTGGCATTTTCATTAATTTTGCGACATACATAAATGTAGCTGAAATGTTAACTGATCAATACTTTGTCTCTCTCATGTAGCACTAGAGCGAAGCTCCCCAAGGACCACGCAGCAGTACAGAAATTAAATGTGTAAAATATCAAATGTTAATGTTAAACACAGCAGCACTTACTGTATAACGACTGAAAAGGCTAAAAGAATTCCAAATGGACAGATGGTAGCACAAATTATCTACAATCACATTTAAAGATTAAAGTTTGTCCCGTAAAATAATTCATTGACTCACATTGAAGTGTGTCCTTTTACTGATAGCTCAGTTGTCCAATTATTTTTGTGCTCATTACAGTGAGAAATGACAGTATTGGAAAAAAAGAGTGTACACTTTTTTCCCCCTGCGTTGCACCCACTGACATCTGCAAGAACACAAATTGTCTGGTCAAGCAGCTGATGGAAATTAGGCCCAATTTAGTAGACATTTCAGTGCCCACAGTAGATTAATCTAAAGAAAAAACATCCACTTCTGCATACTCTGATAAAGTTCTTCTGCCTGAAACATACTGTATTAATTACTGAATTAAAAAAATATATAAAAATTAACTGCTAAATAATCCAAAGGTCTGTTTTAAATACAGAAAATGAATTTACAGCAAAGGCTCTCTCTATGTCTTCTATTCTTTTCCATTGCATTTAGGTGCATAAACATAAACACGTAACACAGTTTTGATCAGCCCCTAGACATTACAGGGGTATATGCGATACAATAAAGCTATTCTGGTGCTGAAACGTTAACTTAACATTGGTGCTATACACTTCCTTTATTTAACAGGAAAAAAATATGCAAAAGGAGGAGAGAATATCAAATCTTCTGATGGCTCAAATCCAAAATTGTATTCTAGCTAGATCCACCTACGTTTCATGAGCTATTTACAAATATCTTTTAATGTCTGAAAAATAACAGCTAAGGACACTTCACAATTATATTAGCATGAAAATATGAAAAATTATGTCTGGATAGCAACTGTTGTTCTCTTGTGAACTACTGAGGCACAGGGAAAAAAAAAAGGAGTCAAAACCTTAAGAAATTCAGGCAAAAACCCCAGTGAAGGCTATGAGCTTACGAAGTTTAACGGTAACAGGTAAAATATTGCTGAGTAGAGGAAATGCATAATCTAGAACACCAAAACACTTAACTTCTAGGCCGTTGTACTTCTAGGTCCAGCATGGGCAATAACAGCCACTGAACTGGTGCCTTTGGACAGACTTGAGAAAGAACCACGCCAAGACTTTAATAAAGCATTTCCTTTCCTATAATGTCCCAAGTAATGTAAAGCTTTGAGACAGCTAAGTTCTGGAGTATAAATAACCAGCAAGCCTCTTCAATGAACACTTTTAGTCTCGACGCCCAACATTGTGACTCTCCAAGGAGAATGACTTTAGAAAGAGCTTCAGTGAACACGGCAGTGTGCGAAGAGCATGAAGCAGACAACTGTGGCTTATTACTCAAGGCTTTCTGTGGGTTTCCAAGAGTAGTCCTCCTTTCCATATCTCTGATGAATTACATCTAACCTACTACATTTCTGAAAACCAAGCTAGCCTGCCAGGATTTCTTCACCCACGGACTTCTGTAACAGTAGCCCCATCAGAACATGGGGGTAGGGACATGGGGTGAGGTACAAGAAAAGGGAGCCGATAACTGTAATGCCTGTATGTGGGGCAAAGGGAGATCTGAAAAACCAGCCCCCACATACGTAACTTACGTGAAATAGCTGTAAACCTGTGTTGTGATGTTATCCACCAAGGTACGCCTTCAAATCCAACCGGAAGCAAGAAATGGTTAGTTTAAAAGTTTACTTCTCGTACATTTTTTATTAGTCTGCCTACAGAGTTGGAAGCCTCCAGAACGGCCTATTTCTCATCTCCTTTTTGGCACTGACATTTCACTGTGACATTCTCCAACCTCTGGGAGACAACTTCAAGAGAAGATACAACTTGTGTAACAGTGAAGAGATGAAAATGATATATAGATGTACAGCTTTTTTATAGAATCTATTAAATTCCAGCGTAGCCTTCGTGCAAGCATAATTCAGCACTACACGTGCAAGTGAACCCACTCTCAATATTTTTCAAGGACCTATGATAGTAATGAAACTCCAGAAACCATCTAAATCCAAAGTTTATGACCACAGAAGAAGTTCATGTAAATGTGACTGAGCTAAGAAAAACTTTATCAATGTTTTCATAGAACCATCGAACGGTTTGGGTTGGAGGGGACCTTAAAGATCATCTAATTCCAACCTCCTGCCCTGGGCAGGGACACCTCCCACTAGAACAGGTTGTGCCCAAAAGATTTGATCCTTGGACAGAATAACATCAGGTTGAAAAGCATGGGCCGCACTTGCATGCAGAGCAGGAACACGCCTGTGAAGTCACAGCACTGATGCAGACATAATTTATCCACAACAACCACAACCACCATACAGCAACACAAATACTAAAAGGAAACTAAGAAAAGCAGGCTTTATATACATATATATACACGTGTGTGAATATATGCAAAAATAAAAGCAGGAACACGTTTCTACTGCAATACACTATAACTACAATAATGATATATACTGACGATAGACCTCCCTACTCAGATTCTGCATTGTATTTCCAACTACTTATTGTGACACCGAATTTCTTCTATGATTGGAAACAATTACAACTTTACAGCCACACAACTTTTTCCATGGCCACAGCAGCGCACCTCAAGAAGGACATCATTTGCCCCAAAGAATAGGATGCCTTTCTGTTTCCCTTTCTTCAACCGATAACAGGTGGGTGTTCCACATCTGTATTAGAATCAGACTTGGACAGATGAGTATTTACTAGCTGAAGCATTAATAGCAACGTGAACATTTGCGTTTTACATAGAAAACTGCATTTTCCTGTGAAAATTTGATCATTTTGAACTGAAATAATGACAAATCATCTCTGTCAAGTAAACAGTGGCAAGTGTATTTAGACATAGTGTAGCTACTACAGACACCAGAAAAGTATAAGAACCCTAAGGGTTTGAACAGCACATGTATCTCCTGTACTCCTGATGAACACTGCGACCAAGGACCAAGAGCTTGCTGCCATCCTGTGACAGGCTACAGTGGGGTTCAACAAGACAGTACAAATGAAGCCCTGATAGAAGAAACCTCCTGCAAAACACCATGATTTAGTGACACACCAAAGTACCTCAATTTACTGCTTCAGCGCAGCTCCAATGTCTGGTTTGATTTCTCCAAATTTGAGGCACCTGAGCTTCAGGCACCCAAGCCAGAAGCACTGTCACCAGACTCCTTCAGTAATTATTTAAAGTAAGACCAAAACCATTCCCCGTCCATACTTATGGTGGAGAGGTCCATACCTTCAGTATTTCATCTAACTTAATAAATTTAAATGTTCCAGAAAGTGTGTCCATACATATGTTTTTACTCCTGGTGGGACTCCATCAGGCTAAAAACAAACCAGTGCTGTGGTCTTGTTTGTAGGTCACATTTTTTTGAAACTAAGATACTCCTCTGGGAAACACAACTGAATCTATGATTATGCTTGGAATTTTCCAAATTTAACGGAAAAATAAAGGTTAATATTAAAGAAGTTAATGTTTATGGAGAAACAGCAGTTTCATTTAAATCACTAAAAATCAATTCACTAAAACCTGAACTATGACCAGGGCCTGATATCTGAAAGGTACTAGTCTGCTTGCATTTGTGATTTTAAAGTTGGCGTTTTTTTGATTTTGTTTTGTTTTTTAAACCAAGAACACTAAATCGTACTAAGAAAGCAACTATTTGGGTCCAGAGCTTTGTACTTCTAAAAAAGTTATAGGTGTAACGTATATTCGTATGTGGAGGACAAAATAACACTAATTTTATATTCATGAGATGTAAAAACATTCACAAAATAGTCAAAGTAAGTTTTAGAATAAATATGCAATATTCAAGGTGGCTAAACAATATTTTTGCAAGGAGCTCAAGATATATCATCAACAGTTCACTGACTGTACGTGACTTGCATCACTTATGTTATTTGTACAATTGTAAATTGAAAAAAAACCACTCTAACTTGTTTGTGTGACATTTTAAACTTAATCACTTTTTTAAAAAAAGTGAATAAACATGATTTGTGTTATCTTCATAATGCAAAGTTTTAAATAACAAAAAAAGTATCAGAACCTCTCACATCAACAGTGTATTACCTCTCAGGCTAGAACAGAAATACACCAGGGTGATGAATTTAAAAAATACAAAGATCATACCAAAAACGCAGCAAGACTTCTTGGGGGAGAATCCCAGTCAAAGCAACTGCTGATGTAGTAGGCGGCATTTATGAGCACCATGATACAACGCTTCGTCCGGATAAAGTTTCTTACCAGTAGCTGTTAAAAAGATGAAAGAATGAAAATATTTCAAAACCACAAAAGCCTCAGAAGAGGTTCATGCTTACCATATTGTCATTCTTAACTTGGGTGAAGGCTGAGAAAATAAAATGTTAAACTCTCAAGCTCGCAAATTGAGAAAGATAGTTTAAAATTTGAGACTTGGAAGAGAGAAAATTTTAGTTAGCTGTGTCAATTGATATTTGTTGAATTTAATTCTAAAGACACAAATTGTTGTCTTCATTTCCACGACTGTACCCCAGTTCTAATAAGCCACTTGCCAAATTTGACAAATGATTTTGTTATTAAGATTTCAGAGTTTTATTAAGTTGGTAAGACTTGCCCCCTTCTCAACTATTTAGAAAATTCTGGCCTTTCTTAATAAAAAGATGCTGTAGGACACTAACCTGAAACCATGCAAAATTACTGCTCTAATCTAACTAAGATCACCTACAACCTGTTACATCCACCTTTTCCCTCATTTGTAACGAATTTGTCTGCTGTGATGTATTTTGAGAACCACATGTTTTTAAGTATTTATCACCATAACTTTAACTGCATACATTCAATCTACATAGTGATGAAACACAACAGCACTGTGTTGTCATTCAAGAGAATACCCTTAAATCCTCTAAAAAGGCAATTCACTTGACCAAAAAAAGTCAACAAACCAGCGAAACATTTATTTATTGAATAGCATAGAAAACGCTAGGTAGGTAAGACACATCCGCTCTGAGAAAATGTGGATGTTTTAAAAGGCAACCACACCAGTCGCACATAAATATTCCTTCTTCCCCTGCCCTCCCCCCAGTGGTATTGTGGTGATGCGTCTCATGCAAGCTAATTTAAAAAAAAACAACCCAAAGAGGGTATTTAAAGTTTACTCTTCCCGCCACCTGCAAGAAGCTCAATGCCATTTTCTGTTATGAAAGTGGGGAGGAGAATTAACCTTAAAGAAAAGGCCTCGTTGTTCCTTGCTGGAATAGTAGTGCAAAATGCAGCTTTAATAACTCCATTGCTTACAACAGTAGAGAAATAAATGTTTTGCCTCTTGAAATCTTTTTTAATGAAATACATCACACAACTGATATAAAATTCATCCAGCGGATAATTTAAATTACGCTCAAGTCTATAAGCTTTCAGCAAAATAAAAACCAGTTTTGAGGCCTTTGCCTTTTCACTGCAAACAACATAAATCTTGTTCCCAGTCCAGCCAAAAGCCCAGTTCTCTGTATAAAACACACCATTTGTGGAACACGAAAAAATGAATTATAAGTAGTTCAAGTGGAGAAAAAGCTAAAATGTGTGTTGAAATATTTTTTTACCAAAACATTAAAACTGTGTGTAGCAAAGATATCCAGAGAAAAGAGAAAAAGGGTCCAGACATTTCGTACCCACAGGACTCTCCAAAGTAATACAGAGTTTTAATCTGCTCTCACCTTTGATTCAAACCTTACTCAACTAACTCATTTATAATTTGGCTAAAAGAATGATGAAAGACTTTTTACTCTGCAACAAATGGAGATCTTTCGGGTCAAGGTTAACAGCAAAAATTTATGCAAGACTTAGTTTACATGCACCTGTGCTATAATCTGATATGTGTGGAACCTGATGGTTTCAACTGTGTTCTTATTCACGTATTTCATGGAAATTAAGCTGCAATTTAGAGAGGAGACACAATAAACCCATGTATTTTGTTTCTGCCTTTTCCGACCTTTCATATTCCTTTGTAAACAGGTAATGAAAATGTTATTCTTTACCCTTAGCAGTATGATACCAGATATTTGGATGTGCAAACTTGATATTAAGGCTTTCGGAAAGGATTAGTATTTCCTTACTCTTTACCTGTTTAGACAGTCTGTTTTCCTCTTCAATGTACTTCTGTTCTTTGGGCATTAAGGTTCGTATGCTGGCTTTCACCTGCACGTTAAAATGCGTGTCAGTATTTCAGGCTCGCTCGCTCCTCATTAATAACACATGCTTCAATTTGCAAAAAATTAGGGAGTCTGAGAGCCGGGGCGGCCAAGCCCAGCGACAGGAGGGCCGGGAGCTGCTCGCCCGAGCGGCCGCCGCCGCCACAAAAAGAGAGGGTGTGCCAGGCAGCGGCGGAGGAGCGTTCTGTGGAACGCGTCAAGGTTTAGAGAAAATGAGGGATGACAGAAATTCTCTACAAATCGGGAACAAAAGCTTTCATGAAACTGAACTCTTTAGCGGTACAAAAAAGCCAAAGTTAAGACTTACAGCATTAAAAATCACATCTATTTCAAGATAGATGACCCCCTTTGTTGGCCCTGTCAGCTGCTTGTTTTTCAAGACGTAGGCTTTCTGTTCACCATTTTGAATCTGCAGGAAAAGGACATGACAGCCGTCTGTCTCGCGGTCTCCGCTGAATACCCCCCCGGCGACCCCTGACCCGCGGCTGCTGAAACTGACAGAGAACCCAAAACAACTGTGGCAAGTCTGACAAGTACCTGTTCATTACCAGGACCGAGTCTGTCAGGAAAAATTAACTATCATGGGATTCAACATGGCCGTGAATTGAGTATGTTAAAATTTTAGTGTTCTTATTACAGACCTTGGTTGAGAAATGACAGACACAGAGCTGCAAATATTCNAAAATACAGAGCGGTATGTCAGGTGAATGAAACTTACAGACAGCAATGGTATAGCAACTTTGCCTAGGAAGTCAGCGCTCCGATCGCGATCTTCGTCATAAACTGTCACTTCGAGCACCGAGTGGATGTCTTTAATATTGCTACAAAGGGAGAAGCACATACAGAAGAGGGAAGGAGTCACCTACACCAGCGGGTACCACGGAAAAAAGCATGAAAGGTTAGCAAAAACAGATTTTTCCAAGCCACGGCGGAGAGCAGAACTTGAGTAAATGAGGTATCCCTCCGTATCGCCAAAATGATTTCCAAGGGTGGCAGTGGTTGCTCCCCTCGCTGTCAGGTTTTCCCGGCAGAATTTTTCTGATGGATGTGGCTTGAAATCTCCCACGTGGGGTTTGGGCCACCGGAGCCGCGCTGGGGATTTACAGCCACCAGACCCAGGGCTCTGCAGAGCATCCCTCACACACCGCGACCCCGCACCAACCCTCATGGCAAACGCCGGCAAGGCTGTCGGTTTGTCATCGAAAATAATTACGGGCTGCATGAGCACACCCTTGCTCAGAGAACAAGCTCCTTCTTCCTAAAATCCTTGCCTGATTACAAACACACAACAGTCATTGCAACAAATTCGGAAGAAGCAATGCAAAACGATGCATTTTTCAGCTGCTCCTGCTTTTTTTGCCTGTGAGCTATTAAACACTCCATTGCCATGCCCAACCAATGTCACTGCACAGTGTAAACTCTCCGGTGAAAAATTCACATTCCTTATTCAGAAAGAAAAACAGAACTGTTGGAGAGAACTCATCTTTGACCAAATGGCTGATCCAGGAAACATAAATTCAAGCAAAGCCGTTTAACTTTAGTAAAATACACCTCTGCAGATGAATCTGGATTGTTAGCCCAAAATTAATTAACAAATCTGAGGATAAATAAAATAGTCAATATGAATATATATAGAAGAGCAGTGAAAACTCTCCTTCAAGGCCTTTTGAGGTTTTTTATGTGACTCCTGATTAGTCTTTTGTCTCCACAAAACCTGGCAATATCTTATGCAGAGAACACTGTCGAGCAGTAGAGGTTGATCAGTTATTGGCTGTATTGGTAGATAATTAAAAATAAATTACTGAAGAATTTAGCGTGGTTTTGCAGATACACAAGTGAGAACTATGTTAATACGCCAATGAGAAGTACAACTGTTCTGAGATTTTTTCTTTTGTTCCGAGTTTATTCCTGAAAGCTCGCTGCAAGGCAGGAAGAGCTACGGGTGCCAAATACATGAATGGCAAATTTAGAAGGGGTAAAAAAAATATATTAAAATCAGACTGTGTTTTGAGACCAAGAGCAAAACATAGTATTTTCGTTTATGCTGAAGTGAAGTATGTGTGCACAAAGCTAAAGCTTCTACTGGTTTTGCAGGGGATTGTTAGCCGATTTCCGCAGCAGGGAAACCTGCCACTGATCGCTTTTCTACTCGTTGGTGTCACACTGCAGGCCGATAGAGAGAAGCAGGGAGAAAAAGAAGGAAACTGAGCAAGACAAATAACAGGAGCATTTTGTTTGTAGAAGACTTTTTCCTACTCTGTCAGAGCCTTTTACTGCCTTCAAAATAACAGAAGGATAAAAAAACCCAACCGCATCACTTCCCAATAAACTAAATGTTTAAGACTGCATTTTACCCAACCGCAGCATTGTTCTAGTGTGATACTACATGGTGGTGTGAGAAGTGCAGTTGGTAAACTGTAAGAACAAGTGGAAAGTATCTGATCGTAATTCAGAAAATTATGAATGCACTTAAAATTCCTTCCTTTATACAGTTATCTAATGTTCATTAAAGTTAACAACTGCATTTTAATCACAATATGTTTTTTCCACCCAAAACTTCCCATCACACTGGATTTGGCCCTTGAAACTCTCACTGAAGCTAGCAGGGGTCTGGCGTGCTTACATACCTGGTTTCCAAGAAACAATATTTGCTTTTTTACCTTTAAAATGGTGCCTATTCTCTAATTTTTATCATGTTTTTAATCCTCAAAAAAGCATTCAGCGGTTTGGTTTAGAAATATCAGTATGTCATCACCGTCTTTCTTCAGAGCCAGCAGTACGCACCTTTGATTCACACGTACATCGCCTTCAAAACAACCTCCTCCCCCCCAAAAAAACCTGCATCCCCCTCCAAACACTCACAAAATCCAAACACCTACAATGTGAAGACTTTGTTCCACTCTGGGTTGAGGTTCTTGTAGACGGTATGTGTCAGCAGTCTGTCGTTGTTCAGTTCAACTACGCAAAACGGGTCACTTTTACCTGTAAGAGAAAATTTGGAACAAAACTTATGAACTAAGAAAACCCACCATGAGCAAGGTTTAAATAAAAATTAGTTTTGGTTTTTTGTTTTTTGTTTTTTTTTTTTTCCTTTTCCTAAGCTGCATTGTAATTCTCCCAGGAATTAATTCAGGGAAGTCCTATGGTCTGCATTATATTCAAGATGATCGTAACAAGCTGTTCATCTCCATAATCTATTAACATTCTTCACTAAAAGAACACCTTCTTTGTCTTTTGAAAAAAAAAAGAAAAGAAAAGAAAAAAAATCCCCATACAGACTTCTCTGATGAAAAAACAGCATGTTCCTAAAAGGTGCCAAGCACCCTTCTGAGACAGCTAAGAGAACTTTCCATCCCACATTGACTGTAATGATAACATAATTAGAGCATTTTGGTATGTAGGAAATGTATTATTCCATACTATTTGTAATAACATAGCACCTATGATACTTATCCAAAGACTACTATGCCTTACATGTTTCACGCTGTACAAATGCTCTCCCCAAAATCAAAAAACCTTAAAGACAGTCTCAGATAAAAGCCTAACACCAGAGAAAATGGGCAAGTACAATTAAACAATGAGACGATATCAGCTGGAATGATGGGCTGTAGTCTCAGCGCAGCAGAGGCTCAAACGCGGTGGAGATTTTTGTATACATTAAAGCACAATGAAGTAGCTTTGCATATATTTACAAGAAGGTCCCCCAGCATGAAAGCCACCACAGGAGAAAGTATGAAGATGCTGCTTTGAAAACGTAGTATGTAGATAATGGAAGCGGTATCCTACACTGGATATGGAAGTTGCTTTTTTTTTTTTTAATCTAAAGAAAAAGAATGGGGAAAGGAACTCTGTGTGTGTGCGCGCGCGCCCCTGAATGTGAAATAAGCAGCTCACAGCTGATGACTGCAGGTGAGCTGTGCTTAGAAACCAAGCAAAGAGCAAGAAAAAACACATGAAACTCATACTGCGCTTTTTTCTTAGATATCCACGAGGCCAAGATTTGTATTTGGAAAGCAGAAGAGGGAAAGTAGACACCCGAATCTCGTACTTAACAACAGCCTGCTTGTGTAAAAAAGGATCTCTCCAAAGAGGGAGGAAGCAAAAGAAGTGAAGATTGATATCTCCAGGGTTTCAGGGCAACCCTGAAATTTCCTGGAAGGGTTAGAAGGTGTTGCAAGGAAGATCATCTGAGGAACAGCTATGATGGAAGGAGCAGTAATGAAAACATGAGGGGCATGGTGAGAAGACAGTTGCAATAAAGAGGCAATAAAGGGAAGAAATCATAGTGTGGAGTAAATTATTTAACTCATATTTCAAATTATGACAGTAATGACAACCACTATAAATGCTGGCCAAGACGGAGAGATGCTATCCCTCCTACCTATTTTGATTTCCTCCAGTAATTGAAGAGAACAACCTTTGCCTTTGGCAGAGAATACAAGTGTATGCATTATTTTCATGTAACGCTGCAAATATATAAGTAGAAAGCCATAGGATAAATTGCTGCTCCCAGAACCCAAGGGAACTTTCTCTGACGGAAATTAACAACTGAGTTGCATCCTACAGAGTGGCTCGCTCTTGTTTTCTTTGGACAACAAAGTGTTTGAAAGTTATTGAGTGTTGGCATTGGCCTTCCACAATCAAATCCAGCACGCTAAGCAATTGCATTTCACAATGTCTTCAATAACTCTGTAATGCTTTGTCATGCATTATAAGAAGCCATAAATTGAGCAGCTCAATGGGGCTACATTAATGATATTAGGGAGGCATGTAATTTGTTTCATACCTTATACAAATGACAATGAAATCAATATTTAGACAAAGCTGTCCAGGGGTCACATCTCCCAAACTGCAGTATTGATTCAGACTACATCAGAGGTTAATGTGCATATTATTAACTTTAATGATAAAGAATAATTGTTTTAAACACACTGTGAATTACAGTTAGAGTTGATGTTTACCTTCTCTAGAAAACGATATACCACTGAATCCTTCCCATTAAACTTGAAGAATGATTAATTCATTAGTCAGCAGAGATGGATATATCACACATCTCAGTATTCTCCTACTTCACAAGCCTAAAATGTGGATGGAAACTTACACAATTCCTATTTAAGTTCTTTAGTATTTGAAAAAGAAACACTCAGAAGATAGGTAAAATAACAAGGCAGAACTGTCACAGCAGGTGAGCTTGGTGATATTATTTTATCTTGTTTCTTTAAAGTATCTTCAATTATATTTGCATATGATGGTACAATGCGATTTGTGCTTATTAATCGTATACAGACAGAGGAAAATACACCGCAGTGTCTAAAGGCCATCTTCTGCAAACAAAGGGAAGGTATTTATTACATTCATTTACTTTCTGAATCTGTTGACATGCACTTTTTCAGTGACTCTCCTTATAGATTTATATGGATATCAATCCACTTAAGAAAGCTAAATAATATGTAACATCAGTCACAGAGAGGTCCTTGATCAAACCAAATGGTTTTCAGAAATAAAAAAATCCCCCTCTCACACTCAACATTTCATCTTTCCTCCTCCCATAACTTGAAAACAGTTCAAGACTAAATTTGAGTAAGAAAATATTGTGAAACGGTACACGGGAAATCATGGTTGACAAGTAGAAGCTTCCCAGCTATGAACGTCTCTACTAAGGAATACTGTTTTTACCATATGAAGATGCTATGGAGTTCCCATAAGGGCACAAAGCCCTTCACCATCACCTACGGGCACTTCTTCCGTATGCTAAATCACTCATAACCGAGATGGGTATCTGAAGGGCAACACTCTTTGCTAACGTGCTAAACATATGGTATGTGCAAACGTTGTTTGGATACCAACCCAAATAAGTGAACATGATCCAGAAAGACAAAGCCAGAGCAATGCACAAGCATTTGGTGAAACTCACATCCATCTGTCATCTTTCAACTTCTCATTATTAGAAAGAATAACTGCAGTCTTAACTCTCAGTGACAGCCATGACTGCTGCATTGCAAGAGTGTTCAAAATAACAGGATTATTCCCAATGAAAGCCTTAAGAGAGCACTAAAATATTAAAAGAAGGTGTCCTTACGTCTCGTTGGTCTCTAGGAGGACCAAGGGAATCTAGGCACTTACTTACAACATCACTATATTATTCAAAACCCATACCTTAAGCACAACACATACTTTCATCAAGGCAGCCTCAGACAACTTCTGTCTAGTTAATGCAACTGTCAATTTCAAACAAGAGATAGGTAAATGGTTTTCCTCATTTTCATAAAAAAGCACCACATGAGTTCAGAAAAGTATGTGCTGTCCATCTAGCTGTTCTAAAAGTACACTTAAAAACTTTCGATTAGACTTGTGCTGCTGAAGCTTAATTACATCATTATAAGTTATGTTGCCACCACCGGTACGCCTTTCACCACAGACCAAATCACGACCGTCATATATCACTGTATAACACCTGTAATATGTCAAGAAATTCTACCCCCTATGTCTACTGAGGATCTTCCCAATAGCTCCCTGCTCCCTGCCTTTCGTAGGCCTCCAGCTACTGTTTCAGTGACTTTAGAGGTACTCAATCCTATCGATCAGGAGGACATTTACAAACTTCTCCCTAACACAGCCCTGAACGTGTGCCCAGTGCTGGTGGTAAGGTGACCACCACCTGCATAAGGCACTCGCACATCAAGAACATGCTCCCAGCACCATGAAAAACCAGCACTTAGCGATTTTGAATAATTCAATTTTTTTTTCCATTATGATTCCAAAATCATAATTCCATGATTTTGAGTGATTCCATGACTGCAGTGGGACTAATCACTATTGCACCTAGCACTGTTTGAAGGAATTCATGGGACAAGCAGGTAGTAAAACCAGCGAAGTAGACCTTCCCACTGACTGAAGTCAGACCTGCAGTAAACCTCTGTAAGAAGCAAAACAAGTCTCATTAATCCATTCTGTTGCTGCAATGGCTTGTGCTTTTTGGACTCTACTTGTAGAGTCCTACGGGCTCCTGAAATGACAGCAATAAAGTCCTAATATGCATAATATGAATAATAATCTGGAAAGGAAAACAGTTTCTCTTTTGGCGGATCTCCATCACCCTTTTCCCCCTTTACACATTACATGCTGGGACTATCTGAGAATGTCCCCTAGATGGAATTCAACTTTGTAATGTAAGCTCCCACTGAAAAAACCTGAATTTTCCCATTTTATTCATCATGCCACACATTGCATCTAGAGTGACAGATATCCTTGTTTGTGCTACGCTGTATTGCATTTAATCTTTAGACAGTTAGTGAGACTGAAGCACAAACTGAAATTACTTTAGTTAGACATAAGTGCTTTACTTCAATCAGCACAGTGTCCTTCACGTTGAACACTATAAACACATTAATTAATACGTTAGTCTTTCATTTGTCACCTAACTTCTCAGAACCACCGCATGCCCCTGGATGAGCTGTGCACCCATCATCTCAAACAAGCCCAACTCTACAACCGTGGCTGAGCTGCCAGAGAGGCTGACCAGGAACTAGAGAGGTCTTAGTTGTTATTTGCTTCAAAACGCCAAGTCCCACACCACCCAGGAAGACCTCCAACAAAAGAAATGCAGCCAGTTCAGAGCTCAGGTTCATTATCTGGAGCTCAGAAGGTTGGCCACTGGAACAACTTTTTTCTCCTGAGAGTATATAAAATACACTTTTTCATCATAGAAAAAAGACCTAAATAGTGACAATTTTTAATAGTCTCTCAAAGTATTTAGAAAATCAAACCAACAAAACCTCAACCTCCACACAATTTTAGCTTCTAAATTTTCTTCTCACATAGCCACAGCACCACATTGCCTAACAGTTTTGCTGTGTTTCTCACTTGTAAAGGCTTGGGAAAGGCCCTTTCCATCAGTTCAAAGACCACAGGACCTCCACACTTGTTGATGAGCTGGCGCATTATGCTGGAACTCATCAGCAAGCAGCAGAGATGTTTGGTGGCTTGCGCACCTTTGTGAACTGATGTTCTAGGGCTGGTGGACGGGTCTTGGACACAGGCCACTGCAGCCCATCTTCCAGGCTGGAGGTGAGCGAGCAGCTGAAACAACAAAACACCAGGCTTCATCTCAAATTCAACCCTGAAATTACTGCCTTTTCACAAGAGACTGAATGGTATGTGACCAATTTAGATGCATGTATCTTTTGTTTGTATAAATATGAACTGAATATTAGAGCTGTCAAACTGCAATACAGTCGAATTCATATTTCTGTGCAAGTTAAACAGGTATGTCCCTTAACGGTCCTGAGGGGGAAGTTGTCCAATAAATTTTTTTTGATTCGTGGTAGATAGTTTTCCCAGGAAAAATTCATTTTGGAGCCCTGTAACTCTTCCAAACAGTAACTTCAATTCAACATCGTTACAGTTTTGTACTCACTTTCTAGCTCTGCTTGTACACAAATAGTAGTTTTTCTTGATGAAAAGCTATCAAAACTTAAATTTACATTTCTTGCTTGCCATGTTTTGTACAAGTTAAACTGTTATGTCCTTTTATTATAAAGCTCTACAAAATACATGCATTTGTCTCCAGAAAACTGCATGCCACCTGCATATTATTTGGTTAATATTGTAAAAAAGGAGACTTTAGTAAACAAACATCTGGAAACATCCATATTTTATGCAGTAAGATGACTCCTTGTTTTAGACGGGAAAGAAACACCCGTGTACAGTCATAAACATCCCACTTTTCTGTTATCAATCTTTGAAAATCCAGCTTGTAGGAAAGAAAATAAAACATCAGGAAGACCATCAGTCATCGCAGAACGACTCTTTCTTTCTTAATCAGAGCTGCCATGGACTCTTACAAGGAGCTACCATTGATGCAATCGCTCTTCAGAGCACATGCAAGCCAAGCAGCAGGTGGCAGACCTACCTGTCCCCTGAAATCTCATTGCACTTCATAAGGATTGACTCGCAAGGGACATCGGACAGCGTGGGGCTAGCTCCCCGTGAGCCTTCTGGAGATACTCTACTTCGGCTATAGAAAGCATGCATTGCTTCAGCATATGTCCAGGGACACAAATAATTTCTTAGCTTTGTTTCTTCAACAGTTTTCCCAACAAAAGGAACCACGTGGCGGGCTACAGAGGGATCAGCATTTAACATTTGCCTGCCACTGATCAGCCTGTAACACTACATAAACTGACAGAAAGTCAACGCCAGCACTGGCTAGATCATGAACTGCTTTTAAGCGGATCAGTAACTTTATTCTGAACTATTACCTGAATTTTTGCATTGTTAAAATTACATTATCCAAACTGAACTGGAATCACAACGACCACTAAAGATGTTCTGGGTAGTTAAAAAATTTAATAGGAGATTTCAATTCGATTTCTGCTTTTAAAAGTCAAGTTCACAGACCACAACTTTGCAAAGTTCAACCAAGTTTAACGCGCTTATGAGAGCTGAAATATTCTTTGAATATTTCATAGGCTATTATGGCTCTCCCCTACTGCTGGCCATGCCTGTCCATTACAGATCTAAGTCCCCACAGCCAAAAAGGGCCTTTATTTTGGGGGGAAGACAAGACAGCCAGTTCATGACTCTGGGGGGCAGTGCCACTCATGCAGACGCTAATGTCACTAATGTTGTTCTGAGCTCCCTGCCAGCCAGCTGCCTGCAGCAGAGCATCCAGCCTGACCTTTGGCCAGGAGGAGGAATGGCTCAATAGCTCCAGAAGCCGCCTTATCGAATGGATTAAGTGCAGGACCCAAGCCAAATGCCAGCTTTGACAAGGACTTGCTCTGTCGGCCTCAGCCGAGTCAGTTAACCTTTCTTAGTTTTCCACCTTTAAAATGGAAATGATGATTCCTCTGTAGCAGCGCTGCTGCAAACATGCATTTGAAGGGTATCATGAAAGCGTGAGATACCTTACCCGGCGATTCAGTGTAGTTACGCAGTCGTGTTAAACTCATTTCCACAGAATATTTACGGGGTTGTGGGGGGAAGAAGTTAATAAACACAAGTCCTCCTTTCACCGTATACTTAATTCTAAAAACTACGGTTAATCAACAACCTATCTAAAAATCCTAATTTTGCCATTAATATCCTAGAACTGCTACTTTCTTTAAAAAAAAAGTAGTTTTGCAGTACAAGATATCAGACTGATGTCTTCAGGCAGCTGACATAGGCAGGACCAGGTGAGATTTCATCTGCCATAGAAAACTGCCCATCTAGTAGATTTCCGTACTTCGTGAAGATAATTCAAGTGTATATTGAAATCTGGTTTCACTAATTGACAGAGCAAATTACTTTTGGAACTATATTTCCAAAGGGCCTCTGAATTTATTTCTTCAATTTTACATGCATGGGCTTCCATACCTTTGTGAATTTAACATTTGTGTACATCACTCTGACATTTCCTAGCGTTTGAAGAACAATTTCAAAGACTATTTTTACACATGTGGTATTAGGACATTTTAGTAGAGCAGATTTTAGAAAACTCATTTACATTCTGCACATTTAGCCATCTTGGTATCTCCATCCTACTTTCAAGCGCTTTAATCAAAATTTGAACATGGAATTTTCTGAGAAGAAAGGCTGAATTCCACACATACACCTAAAAAAGAAAAAAAATACTCTGCCTCATTTTCTATGCTTAGTTTCTGTTTTTCAGAGGAGGAGAATCCTGAAAAGCTTTTTAAACCTAAATATGACCGAGCTCTCAAATACCAGGTTTCTCTGTCTCATATACCAGGTTCTGAAATCTCGGTACCCGAAAAAACCCACAGAAAATTGATTAATAATGAGGTCAGAAATACAAATAAATTTACTTCTAATGAAGACTGGAGACACAGTAATCAAAGTGTTAAAAATTCATTTCATGCACATCTCATTTGCCTCCCAGCTGATATTTATCACATAATTCTGTGAGAAAGTAGAGGCCTAAGATGCTCCAGATAAATGTCTCAATTAATTGTACAGAGGTAGCCCTCTTTGAGCTGAACCAGAGCTGTGAGCTCTTTATTAAAAGCACTATTCTGTAGCCCGTAACCTTGTTCCTTGACTCCTCTCTAGTTTCCAATTTAAACAAGTCCCCATGCGGCCAGCTCTAAAGGGCTTTGTCTCCCTGTCATTGTTACGAGAGCCGAGGCATCCTGGAAGTGTGAAATCAGACCTCATGAGCTGAACGGTTCCCCAGGGAACGCCGGACCGCGCAGAAGGTCAAAGTCATGGGCTGGACCATCTGAAAGCGTCTGATCGCCGGTCTGTGACACAGCGAGCGGGGTGGGGGCAGGGGGAGAGGGGAGCCGGGGGGCTAGCATTGAACACGTCTTAATTAAAGCCCAAAGACAGCAAAACAAACTGTTTTCCAGGCGGGCCGTCACACGGAGCTTGGGTTTTGCTCTGCTAACGAGTTGGAGTTGCTAACCATTATTATTCCTCAAAATTACCATAGGGCTTTGCCTGAAGTTGATCAAGCCTGTGGCACATCTGTTCCCACCCTGCTCACTTCTCGTCAATAATAAGGCAGAGGTGTTCCATTTCATTTTGGGGTGCGAGGAAGAGGAGGAATGAATGCACCTGCCTGCGAAGCCCGCAGCCTTCCTCCACCACTCACCTACACCTGGCTTTGCTGCACAAGGAACGCACGAACCTGACCATTGCCTGAACTTCACCAGTGCCGTGGTGAAGGGTCCATTGCTTTCCAAAACTCACGGGGGTTAGGTGAACAGAGTAGGTGCTAACCTCAGAGGCGAACTCACACGGTGAGTCCATCGCACCTTACATTTCCTGCACCATCAGAATACTTCTTCATGTAAGAGAAGGCCACCATCGGCACACGCGTTGCCATGCCAGGGCTCTGCATGCAGCCAAACCCTCGAGAAGGAACCGTGTGTCTTCCAGGGTGAAGGGGAATTTAGGATTGAGGGAGAAAACAGCCTGGCACTCAACAGCTAAAAACACAACCGAAGATTTAAACGAAACTTTCTTCTTGGGAAGAGAAGGAAAAAGTAACCACCACACTCAATGTCTTTCCATTTGTTAGGTTACAGTTTCAAAAAGACACAACAAAAAATACATATTTTCTAGGAAGCGTATTTGCTATGACCATGATTTCCTTCAGAACATAATTTTGCATTGGTGGAAGCCCTAAAACTGTTCTGACCATGGAAAGATGCTGATTTTCCAGGGGAAACAGCCTCATAGACCCAGCAGTTCTCGCGAAGGCTCTGTTCCTGGAAGATGCTCGGTTTTCAGCTCTCCCTGAAACCAAGGTGAGCTTTCAGGCACCAGTGGGGAACCCCTCAGCATCTCTCCCTTTCCCAGACCTCCTTGCAAGTAGGTTTTGAGTGAGGAGAAGTCTCACTTTGTTATTTTCTGGGGTGTTTTTCAAATGCAGTTATGGCATGTTGGAGCAGAGCCCCATTCTCCACCTGACAGCGCCTGCTTGCTCCCCTGCCCACAATTTCACCGAAACTTCAGCCCACCTTGGCATCTCGTTCAACGCAGGCGTACGCGTGGGGGCTGTGAGCCACCACCATTAATCTCCCTGTATTTTTTTTTTAAAATCTGTACTAACCTTAATGATTTGAAGTGCACTGTCCAACACTAGGCTATTGAGACTGGAGAAAAACCTGCCCTCGACTATCAACAGTTTATTAGGGGCTTAACTGAAGTGACCTACTGTAGCAGCATTCAGCTGAACAAGGCTATGGGCTTTCTGTGGAAAGGAGAAGAATTGAGGGCTTCATTAAAAAGTAATTTGTGCTTTTTACTCATTCATTCAACGTGAGCCTCAATTGCTCTTTATTCACACAGAGTTAATACAGTATTACAATGCTGCTCAATGAATGTATGGTAACAAAAGAAAAATTTCACATTTTCAAAGGGAAAAAAAAAAATCCTTGCAACTGTAGTAAGATTGATGACTACTTAAAAGATTACAGAAATCTTTTTCCGCCGATGCTTATGCTTAATGATGGAATATTAAGGATTTTTAAAATCCATTCAGCCCAAACTAATAAATTTTGATTTATTACTTCACATGGAAAGATTCCTGAAAGTGAAATGGGATACGTTCAGCAGACAGGAAACAGCAAATCACACAGGTACGGTACAGGTGTTTCAGCTACTTCTCAGACTCAGAGGAGGGCAAAAGATTAACGCTGAAAAAAGAATATAGTAAGAAGAGCAAACTAGTCCCTAGCTCTGACTCACACACGTGATCCTTAGTCGTGTAAGGTATAGCACTGATGACAGCGCTCTCCTCACTGACTCATAACCATTGCTCAGTTCAATAAAGGTGGAGGGTCGAGTTTTCTACAGTTTTGGCAAACATGGTTTATTGACAATCACCAAATAACTGCTTTCAGTTATTTCTAAATATTACTATTCAAAGTTTAATCTGAAAGGAATGATCTGTACATCCCCACAAGTTACTGAAAAAGCTACAAATTACTGCAGTAGTTAATAAACATAAATAAATAAATAAATAAAAATTAAATAAAAATAAAAAAATAATTTAATTTGTCCTCTTTTCAAAATACGAGGTATTTTTGTCCAAAATACACACGGATTTCTGCAATGTCTGGAATGCACAGCCATCTCACAGAACATATCTGTTGTACAAATGGCTTTTCTTGCTAATGAACAAAATATGCGGGACACGTAAAGGCGTTGAGTGCTCTTCCCCATCTTCCTGCCCGTCATTCTAAATGCAATGTCTGAAAATTTTTGGCACTTCTGTACATCTTTAATTGAATCAAATGTATTTCCAAAAAATTTGTTCAACCAGCACAAATGACACGTTGATCTGGAAAAGTCGAAGATTGAACGAGGTCAGGGACTGAATTATCCCATTTGCCCCTGAATAACTTAATCTCTCTCTCTCTGTTCAGACCACATTGGATTATAAGGTCAAAGCAGAGTGAGGAATCTTTAGCAGCATTTCTCCAACCTCCCCAAAAATAGAATCTGTTATTTTGCGTGCCACAAACTGGATGATCAGTTTCAGCAATAAAATGTTTGCTCTGTTACCTTGTCTGAGAAAAAAAAATAAATACCGGTACTCATGCTAATTCACAAAAACTATTAAAAAGTGAGTGTGTTGCTATATATCTACATCTGCTCCTATAACAGAACACCTATGTCCAAATTGCAGTTAAACCAGCTAGATTAGTCTAGTTTCCTTTTTTCTCTCTTATTTTTTTTTTCTTTTTAAAGCAGAGATGTCTGTTTTCTAAGACAGAAGCAGCTCATTTTGCTCCACTCCACTTGTACAATGTGAAGGCGATCGTACTTACGGGAGATAACTCGGACATTTCTGGAGAAATATGGTCAGAATGGCTGAAATACTTTCTCTTCATTTTGCAAAGCAAAAGGTTAAATTATCCACTCAGATTACATCACACAAAATAGAAAACACAAAAAGGTTTTCTTATTTCCCTTCTCAAACAGATAAGGAGTAGTTACAGGAAACTGTATTTATTTGAAATGTCTGAAAGCAACAGCAGCCTTGCTAAATAATCCACAGATACCAAGCGCTTATTTTGGCAAGAAGTTTAAAGGAGTATCTGAGTCTAGCACCCTTCATTTGCCTTGTCCGCTGGAATTCAGCTTTAATTTGGATAATCTTGTATCTTTTTATGTCCTAGAAACAGAAGACTTTTCTATGTATTTTTTTCTATGTATTTTTTCCAGGACCTCTGATGGAAAAAAATCCTTCTGAGAAATAACCTGCGTAAGGCTCTGCGTTAGAATGATTTGCTGCCTTGATTACAAAAGTTTTGTTTGTTTGTCTGCGGATTTTTTCCCTAATGAGCAGAAGGTGAGACTGTGCAAACAGACAATAACCTTTAGATAAACTTGTGTTTTAAACATTGCTTTTTTCCCACTTCTAAAAAGGCCCAGTCTTACTACGGTATTTACTGTCACAGAAACTAAATGAATCCTTGCCTGTGACATCAGCTGCCATCAATGCTTCTGCTCTGATGACCTTCACCTGAAGAAATCCCACATCCTTCATGTTATGAAACATCGCCATTAAACTCTAAAAAAAAAAAAGAGAGAGAGAGAGAGAGAAATAATTCTGGAATTCTGGATTGCAAAAAAGACAAACCAAAAGCAGTATTAATAGCCTCCTCCCTAGCCCAGATATAAATGTGATTCTGTCAAACGTACTCATACTTTTAAATACTCTTTTCCGAAAAATGTACAGTTGTCAGTGCTTCTTTCAGTATTTTGCAACTTCATCTTACCAATGAAAAATGCAAAGGAAAAATCAGAATATGAATGATTAAAGATAACACTAATTCTACTGAATTAATCCCCTAATAGTACATGAACAACCGCCCATCAAAAATTTAAATGATAGCAACGTATTAGCAAAATTAATACAAACAATAAAACATCTCCTCTCCCTGAATACTCTTCTGAGATTTACATTCACGTTTTCCCCTTCATGGCTCCAATAATATTTCGTATAGTGACATAGGGTCAATATTGTTTTTGTTGTAGTTGACCATCACATGCCAGCTTTCATGTAGCATATATGCATATATAAGCTTGCACATAGCTTGCAAATAACATGAGCAAAACAATCAAAAGAGGACCATAACAACTTAATAATTTTTATAATAATCACGTGAAAAAAGATCCAAAAATTAATTAAAAGCTGGTTGCAGTTCCACAGCAAAAAGCTCCTACTATGAATAACTGTTTTTTAACGTGAATTTCTGCAGTATCTACATATATTGAAAAGTGAAAGAAAAAATTTAAGAATTAGCTGAACACTTGCATTTATTCATCCAATGTAGTTTTACAAAGCTACTTGGAAGGTGCATTCTGTTGCTGCCCTTTTTTCAAATAACTAGAAGTCACAAACTGGGAATATCGTATCAGTTAGGCGTGATAAGCTAAAATTCTCAGGCTCTAACTTTGAATATAATTTAAAAGTTGCAGAATTTCAAACGATAGAAGATGGAATGCAACTTCGAATCTGCAATCAACTAATAACAAACCTGGCATTATCATTCCGTTTTTAGATAACCTAGGGGAGAAACTACAACAGAGGAGACTAAAATTAGATTTTCAAATCCATTTAAAATCATATACATACGTGGCCTAATTTTTGGTCGCTTTTGCAAGTCTTGTTCATAAATACTAGCACGTATCTTTATTTCGAAGTATTTTAAAAATCTGGACTACCGCATTTAATGCCTTTGGCCTTTTCTAAAATTTTAATGTAGTGCAGGTGAAACCTTTTCCACTGCTTATGATAATGTCCAGATTTCTAGAAAACGCAAACATCAGGTAAAACACCCACCAAGTCAACAATCTTTTAATTTATTATGAAGGCAAAATCGACTGTTATGGAAAACCAGGATAAATAACATCACCGATCTGAAAACCACAGGTGCTGCTAAAATGAAATATTAAATGTCAGCTTGCAAAAGCTATGGCGTGTTTATGCATAGATAACCTATCCATTAAAATGTTAGACATACAATATGCATCCCTGCCTTTTTATTAATAAGGCGATTCTAACCGTTAGATCATACTCTGGTATTAATTTCACAAGCCCCAACTGACCCTTTACTGTTTAGGGTGAAGGTTTGACCTTGGTGCACCGAGAGGAGGAATCCAGGTACGTGTGGAGCCCCACACGCGACATACATGCGAGTACAGGCGTGCCTGTTATCACGGGATAACGGTCAATACATTTTTGTAATTTTTAAGATGTTAATCACCGGAAATACGGCTGATGGTCAACTTTAATGAGCACGCACTCGGCTCCTGCTCGTGCGGGGCGGCAGGGACGGCGTCACCGATCGCACTCTTACTATTCAAACGCATGTTGGCACCGTCCCTCGTTTACAGTAACGATCAAGGTTTGGAAGCTTCTTACTGGAACTGGTACCACAACAGAGATAATTCTGCCCTAATACCAGGATGAAAGCGAAAGGATTTACAAAAACGTTTCCACGTTTTCCCCAGGTTTCCCAATGAAGGAAACAAACACCGAGCCTTGCACAGAAAACAAAGCCCAAGCCAACGCCAGAGCGAGCCAAGGGATGTCCCCCCCTTCCTGCAACACCACAGCGTCCCCCGTCTCCAAATTTCATCAAAAAGGCACCGGTGCCGCCTTTCAGTTTGCTGCCTTTGTGAACATGCGGCAGAATAATTATTTTTGAACTTTTAGTTCCTCAAGTCGCGGTGCTGAGATTCATTTACTGCACGCTGCGACGGCAGAGGCTGCTGGAAATGTATACAATGCCACGGCAGAGACTCCGGGAGAGGCAAATGGCTTTAATACATTACTTTAAATACATAACTTTAAATAATGATTTATCAGCTGATATTCTGTCTTCTTATTTATGATTATTGTTGAAGGCCTCAAAACCCACATGGTTTCTGAAGCCTGAAATTTCCATAGCGGAGGAATCCGTGATTTGCTGCGAATCTTTTCAGCCCTCAATAGATGGGAAAAGATTGAAATGCTCTGGAGATGAGTCCTCTTTATTTTTTTAATGAAAGGCTGTATAATATATTTTCTGTATGGCTGCAGCAGCTGTCAGGGAGAGCATCTCAGTTCAGCTCTATTATGGGAGAAGCAATACCCCATCCTATGGCATCGAGATACACTGAGGGGCCAGCGCTGATTGACAGCTTGTCACCATGACGTCTTATTCCATCTCTGTTATGGAGAAAATTAATGTCACACCACCAGCCTTATGACTCGCTGTCATCTTAGAACTGCTCACCTTTTATCAATGCTCTAAATAACATTTCAAGCCCATCGTCTCACGGTGGACAATCTGGTCAAGGGACATTAAATCGGATGACTGTGAAATGTCATAATAAAAATGGAATGCTAACAACTTCTTCTCTAAACTAGCTCCTCTGGTTTTTAAACTGTGACAAGGGGGACCGCGGGTTCAGCACACCCGTTCTGAAAAGGTCATACAATCTCCCTTGGTCTGTACCCATTAACGCGCCCCCCTCCTCACCCCAAAAGGAATTAATCTTTTCAGACAATTGTGGTAAAATAATGGTTCAAACAGTAATGCCTGTTTAATTTGTAAGGCTCTGATGTTCAGCTACAAATGGTTAAATGACAGTAATAGAGTCATTTTCCAGGGCTATTTGATCTGATGGCAAGGTCAGCTCATTAACTGTTTTTTGGCTGCAGAAAGGGTGCAAAATACATTTCTCAAATGGAAGCTAGATTTTTTTAAGGAGACGAAAAATATAAACCCCAAAACACAGCCACTCAGTGGGGAACAGTACGTCTTGCTAATTGCATATTCTTTCTTTGTATGGGTTCTGAAGCAGAGATATGACTGCCCAAGACAAATCAAACACCGGTGAAAAGAAACTATTGGAATTTCGTTAATCATCGTCATTTCTTTCTTTGGCTGTCCACCCTTCATTTTAATAAAAACTGTAAAATTTGTCAAAAAATTTATATGTCAATGCTACAATCTTCAAAAACACAGAATGAGAAACTCGTGCCTCCACAATAAGAACATCTTCCAAAAATATTAATGTTTTCAAATGCATACAGAAATGCAGATATAAGAAAAGACACATATCCACGAATATGTAAGAAACGGAAAGAGATCAGTCTTAACACAACATAATTATGCTTTACACTGGGGACAAAAAATTGAGAATCTAGGAATACTGATTAATATTAAACAGTAGAAACATGTTTCTATACGCTACTAAATTATCAAAACCATCAGTATCACTTGACTGCCGTATCACCGCACACAATAATCCACAGGAATACAGTATTGTTGCACTCGGTAGCAAGAAGTACGCCACCTCACAAATGTACCCATCATAAATTTATTATATTTATAGAGATCTATCCTGACATCCACAGGCTGTCGTGGTGGATCCCAAAATGCGCAATAATGCTCTTAATTGTAATTATTTTTCAAAGGTGGTGCACAATACCTTACCTCTCAGTTGGTTTAGGAATATTATGTTTAGCCTCACTAAGTCACCTCTATTAAACTGTGTTTATGATAACGCTATTGGTGTATGAGTTGTACAAGCATTAGCAGACAGCTGATTCAGTGGAGATAGCCAGAATAAATTTGCTGAAGCGCACATCCTGCTAATCTGTTTGAAGAATATTGTACAGCATTAGTACTAGCACTTCATGTTATCTGCACGGCCTGATAAGGTACATCTTTATTAAATTCAGTTATTGAAAGGATGTCAGTCATGGAATAGGAATATTTTAAAATCTAAAAAAAAAAAATTAAGCGGTTCTTTGTTAGTCAGAGCTTGGTTTAATGGCTGAGTGTCTAGAGAAGCCTTTCTAAACACCTGGCAGCATTGTACAATAAAAGCTTTGTAATTTTAAGTGGAAATAGCTTTTTTTTTTTCCCCCCCTTTCTCCGTGTGTAGTGAGAGAGTTACTTTTAGTGATTTAGGTATTATCAAATGCTGGAGTAAGAGCTCCCCTCTCTGTTGCTTTGATAAAACTACACAGGCTCTGTGTAATGTGAGGATGCTGGGAAATGAAAATAATTTGCTTCAGAATATTCTGAAATGGA
Organism: Stercorarius parasiticus; assembly: GCA_013396915.1. Lineage (NCBI taxonomy): Eukaryota > Metazoa > Chordata > Aves > Charadriiformes > Stercorariidae > Stercorarius > Stercorarius parasiticus. The sequence goes on from VWZL01004425.1 coordinate 119,712, forward strand.
AATATTGTTTAGAACAATTAATTCAGATGATACAAAATACTGCTCCAGCTTCTCATTTGCAGACAAAAAAATAAGTTTTCTTGCCCTTTAGTAGATGCTCCAAAAAAAGACGAAAACTATTGGCACCTCAAACCATCTGGCATGAACTCTCACTAGAAACTGCACAGTCAATGAGTGACCCCTCGGTTATTTTGCTATTAGTGGAAATTATCTGCAAGGAAATTAACTTATTGATGGCACACGTTCATAATGAATAGCTGAATTACCATGTAAAAAAACACCTTATTGTCTAAAAACGATTTGTAGCCTACTTGATGTTACCCGTATCAGCCACGATAATATTAGTAACTATTTTAAATGACTGTCATTGGCTGCGGATATAAGGGGTGTATTTAGATTTCACCCCCCTGACAGTTATTATTTATATAAGCGAACATTTTGCAAGCAAAGGGTAAAAGAGAAGAACTCCATACATATCTCTTCAGTATCTCCTCTCGCTCCTTCTGGTCCTCCAGGGAGTTGAGGGAGAGATCGGAGATGGTGACGGCGGCAGAGGCGGTGAGGGTGACCAGCAGCACCAGGCATCCCTCGCCCTCCTCCAGCGGCATCTCCAGCTTGTGGGTGTGCTCTTTGCTCAGGTTCGACAGGTCAACCTGGCACCTGGAAACAGACATTCTCCATCAGACTCTGGTTTTCTTCACACCGTCTTATTTGCATTCAGCAGGACAAAAAAACCCGCAAATCAGTAGAAATTCCTTCCCAGCTTCCGGAAGGATTTCTCTTCAGCTTCAACCCACGCCAATTGCTTGACTGTATTGCATATGAACAACCTGTTATGCATATGAACAATAAGTATTAAAAGGAACATAGAAACACTAGAAACAATAGCTAATATGCCTCACTCAGACCCAAAGAGAAAGTTAAAAATCTAGCTTCAGGTGCAAATTGCACTTTTTAATTACACCTCTCGTATAAACACCAAACGTAAGGAAGTTTTGATGTGAACATTTTTGATACCATTCATCTAACAACACTAAAAATCCTCTCTTGAAAATAAATAAATCTGCGTGGACTTAGTTGTGATGGAGTTAACATGACCGAGCGCGGAAAAACAGTGCTCAGGAGGCTCCGCTCCGCAGCGGCTCGGGGTCAAAGCTGGGTGCAGCCACCCAGGATCCAATGTGACGCCACAGCCCGCTGTGGGAGAAGGTGCCTCGGGTCGTCACGAGCGAGGACCGCCGGTGCCGGGGCTGAAGCCAGCCCTCCCTGCCTCATCCCTGGTGGCACCTCGCACCGACCTAAACGGGGAGCAGCTTCCTCCGTGTTGGCAGAAATAGCTCTGAAACCGCCTCAAAAACAAGAAGTAGAGCATGGAAGGGAAAACAGCATCATTGCTAACAAGGAGCCGGACACAAGCTTTTAATTAAAACAAGAATACCTTAGGGTTAGTAATCAGTCTGTGCACGACATAGGATTTTTAATATTTTAATTTGCATCATTCACAAGTTTCAACTTTCCCTGGACTGCAACTCTGAGCATGTCTAGAAACGCCACGCCTGTGTCAAACTGCCTGCGCTGCACGGGAATTTCTATGAAAAAGCACTATTTGGAATGCTTCTACTTACAGCATCCCCCAGTAATGTTCTGCCAATTCATTACTCTAAATAAAAACAACAACAATATTTAAACAAACTTAATTAATATATTCTATATATAGTTAAGCCACAGAATACTCTAAATTTAACAGTGATTATTTAATGTGACAAGCACATGTTCCATGTGCCACCCTCACTAAACTAAACATCTAGCAAACTCTTTTCATAAAACGACAATTGATTTTGAAGAGAAAGATAATGTGGTGACCACAGGGCCAATAAACTGAGAAAAAGGTGGCAGACATGAATAAATAGGCATTTAAGGACAGGAAATAGCCAATTATGAGAATAAATGCGGCCTCATAAAATGGGCGCTGTGCTATCACAGGCAGATTAGATTTGCTACAGGAAAATTTTCTTTCGATTTTTTTTTTTTTTAACATTGACTGTCTGTTGTGCAGCTGTCGAAATTAAACTACTGCAAAGCTCATACAGTAACAAGGTTCCATTCTTTTACAAGGAAAAAATTTTGGACCGGCATAGCATTCTGAGCCTAATGTTTACCTTTTATTTTGAACTCTTTGGATGATAAGGACTGAGAAATGAAATTAAGAGCACGGAAAGACTAAAGCTGTTGCTGTCAATGCAGGTTGATGGTCAATGCAACTTCTGTACATGTACATAGGCTGTCAAATTATTATTTAGGCTGCAGCGAGGAGTATAAAGCTCTCCTTAAGATAACAAATATTGTAATCAACCACTCAAAGCGGGAGTACATTAAGATGCCCCTGTTGTTAAACATTCTTTGACAGTTTATTTCAAAGCAGATACTCCTCAAAAATATGTCCCTGAATCAACACAGCAATTTTAACCAATATCCATTGAAAGAACCAGTCTAAACTCTCTTAAAGTCAGTAAAACAATCAGAACGTCATTATGATACAAGTAATGCAGAAATAATCCACCCTTCACCCTAAAATAGGCAACGAAAGCTACCTCCACTGGAACAAAAAAACCCTACATGCATCAGAAAACTGCACTGACTGTAAAATCACAGTGTTTACATCAGAGGTACAAGCTCCAAGTTCTCCAGTTCTTGAAGTTACAGCACTTTTGGAACATTAGTAGTCCATGTTAATTTTTATTTATGCCAAGAGAAGCAACAGACAATTCCATTTTACCCACGCACCACTCCTACAGCTATAAAATATTCCTAGTAGCACCACATTTAGAGCAGATTACCTGAGAAACATGTCTCTACTGTCTGACAGACCTCCACAAACAACCCGTCACCAGCTCGTTATTTCTTAAAATCACAGAAAGGGTCGGGAGCGATCTGGAAGCTTTTTCCAGAGAAAGCCTGAACCATTTTGCAGGAAAAACATCCCGTGAAGGGCCCTCAGATAACGTGACAAAAACCCGGGGTTATTCCACCAAGGAGTGCCACCATTGCACTTGGTGGCACTCTCGGTTAAGAGGGTCCCCGTGCGGGACCTCCTCCCGCGCCAGGTCCCCTCTGGCCATGCAGGGATGCAGCTCGCATGCGTCAGATGCGGCTCGAGGACCATTCACGTTTACAGACATCAGTAGGAAAACCACAAAACCCCTTTTTTGGATTAGATTTCCTTACAAGAGCTTAAGTTAATAAAATACTACTAAAGATAAATAGCTTTGGAGAGCTCAGGTTGACAATGCCTCTTTACATTTTACTGGGAGTATATACAAGACTTCCAAGGTTTAAAGCCTTAGCAATGATGACTTTTACATCAGTTAAGATGTTCTCTTAAAAGACATTTGTCACCTGCAGCTGTTTCCATGGAGAACAAAGATGCTTTGAGGATGAAGGTGAACCTGAATGTTAGCAGAAAGTGGCGCAGAACGAGCATCGCAGTGGTAGGAATTTTTGTCTTGCATTCTCAAATTAAGGACCACGAAAAACTACAGCCATTTTGAGAAGGCGTTAAGTTGCATACAACCAGCGGCTGCCACATTGAAAGCAGGAGATAATAGTAATTTTGGACAATTTAGTTTCTTATGGCATTACTATTTACATGCTGCTGATGATGACAGAAAGTTCTCCACTTGGGAAGAGGTCAGCATGAAATTTACGGTGAAAATAGCCATCAACTCCACAGACAGATTTTGTAGCATGCCTATACACCACTTTTCGGGGAATTTCAGTTTTCGGGGCAGCTTGAGTGTTTTTCCGGGCTCCGCTGCTCCAGGCGGTGTGGTCCCTGCGGTGCCCACCTCTGCCAGCCCCAGCAGCGGGGGGCTGACCCTGGGAAGAGGGATGGAGGCACGTCCCCCCAGAGCAGCGCCGCACGCGAACATCACAAGGCACCAGGCGGATCTGGCATTTTCAGGCCAAAAAAACTGATGAAGGACAAAAACCACACGAGAGCCTCAAGCTCACGGTCCAGGGTGCCACAGAGAAGGAGCTGCAGACGCAGGGTACGGCTCCTGTGGAGCAAGATGGGAAGGTTCAAGGGGATCTCACCACTTCTCTGAAACCGTGTTCAGCGTGTTAATCGCCCAGACTGTGAGAAATACCTTTCTGATTTATTTTTAATTTGAATATATCTGGCCTTTGGTTCTTTTTATGCCTTTCTTTACTCGGTTGAAAAAGCCTTTAGTGCCCCGTATTTTCTTCTAGTGAAGGTACTCATATACCATAATCGTATCTTTTCTTGATCTTCCTTTTGATATGCTAAACACCTTCAGCTCCCTATACATTTCCTTGGAACACATCTCCTGCAGCCCTCAAATGACTTTTTGTAACTTTTCTGATCCAGTGAAATTCTCCTGCATCCTTTTTCAAGTGTGGAAGCCAGAACTATATGTAGCATTTTATTATCAGCATGTCTAAGAGGTAAAAAATCACCTCCCCTCTCTAGTTCTAACAGAACCTGGAATGTAAGACCGCGTTGGCACCCTGGTGAAATATCCTTGCTAATGAATGAATTACAAAGGTAGCGACATGACATAGAAGGGCCTCTTAAAAGCCAGGTGGCCAGGCAAGGGAGAGACAGCAGATAGTGAGATCATTTTCTCACATGACAAAATAAAGCATAAAAGAGGAATTGGCACAATCCTAAGTGATAGGGACAGAAAAGCACCACTTGGCTACAACCCAGGCAACTTAATTATCATCATGACTTGTTCGGGAAGACAGCCTTTTAACTCCACTGTGATCCAGGTCTATGCTGCTCCAAAGGATGCCAAGGAGAGGAAACTGTGCGATTCTGCAATTAGAACTGAGCTGGACACACATCAGAAGCAGCGAGGCATGAACTGCTACAATTTGTGAGACTCCGTATCCTTTATGAGCAGAGTACAATGTTCCAGTAAAACCAAGAAACAAACGGCGAGGGGAAATTCTGCAGAGCCCCGACAGAAAATGACACAGCTCAGAAAGACGGGACTGCAGTAAGGTGAAGTTCTGGGAAGAACCAGACCGCGGCACTTTTAAGTGGGAAGATAATGAGAAGGAAATAATGTGACAGACCCCACACGATGCTTGTGATAGGTGGTGGGTAGAGGTGATAGACTGGAAACTGGGAAAGCTCCCAAAGGAGTTGGAGACTGTAACTTGGCTCAGTCGGGCAGCAACTGTGGGGGAGTGCGGAGGCAAGCCTGGGATGCTGGAGGATGCACGGGATGCTGGAGGACGCCTGGGACGCCAGAGGATGCCTGGGACATTGAAGGATGCCTGGGAAGCTGGGAATACACAGGAGCCGGGAAACAGTGCCACCGGGTGCCAGGCAGCAACACACGGCAAGCAGAAGCAAGCCCCACGATTTGGGGTAAGTCAGTCTTGGTAAGAGAAATATGAGAACTACACAAAACACAGGACAATCTCAACCCCTCACTGAGCAATACCCAAGTACGGACACATGTTTATTGCTTGCTAAAACAAACGTGGCCCATGCCACAAAATACTGTTGGTGGGTTTCGGAATGACTGATTAACAGTTTTCTAAGCACAGCTCTTCACAATAGACCTGCAGATTTATTTTTGGAATTGCACAGGCAGAGAAAGGTACTTGCAGATGTTTCATGATGGGATATTTCCTACACCATCCCCGTGGCACAGCCAGACACTACAGACACGCACCGCCAGTGCCGTCACCAGTGCCTCCTCTTCCCCGCAAAATTAACACTTTCGCTGCTAAACCAGTCTATTGCTTTGATGAAAATGACATCTTCCTATATGGTTCTCCCCTCGCTAGCTGGCCCAAGCAACCTGGCCATAGCTTTCACGCAGCTGCGATCTGTGCCCTCCAGAAACCGTCACGAGCCCCCTCGGCACCCCCGGCCATTGCTCACGCTCTCTCTCACATCTCGGCAGACGTTGCACTTTTCCTTCTCCCTTCCTCTTATTTTGCCACTCTCACTTCACGGAGGGGAGGACATTTCCATACGTGGGAGACAGAGGGTCAGAAGAAGGATCCATAAACTAATGAAGCTCCTATGCAGCATTCCGTATTCCAGGATACACTGGGGAATACTATCAATTTTGCCACAGTCCGTGACAATAACAACTGTCAGTAAGAGTTGTAAATAATAAAATATCTGGTAAGAGAAAGTTACTGAAGGTTTGTGAGCCAAAACTGAACCTCTTCCGGCTTTCTAGCAGAAGAGCAGTGCCTCTGCATTAATAGAAGTTGTTAAAATGTGCAGAGATAGTAATACATGAGGTGTGGAATACTTGAGGGCCGTATTTCGAGATGCGCTATTTACATCTAACGCCCTTTGGCAACCACCAGAAACGGAGACGGCTCAGCACATCTCAGGGTTTGTCAAGCGTAGGGTGACCGGTAGCATTTTTAGATTTTAATGCTTTGGGCAAAACCTTCATTTTACATCCAGAAATGCATCTGCAATAACTAAACTTCAGGCATCCCGTACGATCAACCACCTGTTACGCACACGGGCTGTTGGTTGTGTGCTTGTCTGTGTCTGCACAGAATTGCGGGGTAATTCACATGAGCACAGAGTTCAAAACCCAAACTACAATAGTGTATTAACCACTGTGTTTAAACTTTGAAAACAACCTATCCCCCTAAAGTTACTCCAACATGCAGAAGTTTTCAAACCACCATGTGAAAAAAATACTTGAAAGACCTGCATAATAAAGTACTGTTTACAAAGCCACACTTTGACTCTATGGAGTTTCTAAAAATTGAGAAAGCTTCAAGATTCATCTCACACGCTTACTATTCAAAACCTCTTTCTCGGGCAACAATATTTAAAAAAGAAAATTTCCAGTATTTCAATACAAATCACAGTCTCCACAACACCTCTAGGAAAAAATCTGGGAAGAAACATTTCCAGCGGCGTACTTTGTGTCCTTCACTCAACTTTATACGCATGTTGGAGTACCCACACACAGCTCTACAGCATGACTCAGTTCTCTCTGATAACGTTCAGTCTCCCATAGTGAAATCACATAAATTTCAGCAGGAAAAAAAACAACCCTGAAAAAGACATAAATATTTTATATAAAAATCCCACTTCAGTTTAGAACTTTGAGTCGTGTATCCCTGCACTTTCAGATTAATAATGCAGCAGCACAGGTCGCATATTGCTTGTATTTATGTGCGCCCAAAAAACCCTCTGCTATGACAAAACTAAACAGAGAAGAATAGCAGATTAGGTGTTGAAAACTTAAATACTTAATTTTCAGTATTTTGACTTTTGCGTTCCATAACATCCATTCATAACATATGGTGTGTACCCCTGCGCACAGGCACACAAAACCGTTCTGAATTTTCATAACGATATTCAGAGAGGTTATAGGACGTTTCAGTTTTCTACAAATAAAATTAATGCATAGCTTTAATGAATATACTATACACAAGGTCTTTTGTTCTTAATTTGCAACAGATTGGAAAAAAGATAGTAGCATCTATAAATACTGATGAAAGTAGATATAGATGAAGTCAACAGTAATTTCCTGGCACAAAATATGAGTAAAAGTCAATGTCATTTTGAAGATAAACACACATTTTTCATAGCAATAAATAATGCTATAAATCCCGCCGTACTGGATTGCAAATAACTTCAGCTGAATAAAACTGCATGACACGGGATTTACTTATCCTGTATGTTCACAGAAACAACTTGTTCTCTGACAGCACTCATTCTTGGCAATTTATTGCAGCTGTCAGCAGCCAATTTGTTCAGATTACTGCTATGCATAAAGGTGTAACAATCATGAGGATTTATTAGCTGATTATCGTAAAGGTGACAGTCAGGATCGCCTTCAAAAGCACAGATGATAAGAAAGTTAAATAATTACACGAAGATTAAAATCATTTCACCTTCATTTTGATCTTAGTATTACCTACATAAACTTACTGCAGTCTATGTTCTTAATCACGGGAGTATATTGACTCAACACGGAAGACAAATGATTTAGTCATAGCAAAAACACATGAATATTGAATGTACTCAAACTGAATAATATACTGACATACATATATGTATTTCTACTGATCAGATGAAGTAATGACTCATACTGCTCATACAAGTCCACATCATTATTTGAACGCAGGAAGGCTGCCCCTGTGGCTTTAACTGATGGTGCTTTCCAAAAAAACAACTTACAGACCTCATGTCTTTGGTCCTGGAATGTTACTTTTTTATAAAAAAACACTTATATTTAGAAGAATGCCAGAATTTAATCTCCTGCATGATGAAAGTCGGTTCTGGTCAAGCCCAGGGTTCCCTCTTACAAATCAGCAGATGACTGGAAATTTATTTTTCTCAAAGCTTTTGTATGAGGTCTTGGCTTTTGAAACCCACAAAGAAACACTGAAACGGTTCAAGGATTTTGTTTTTTTAGGGTATTCTAAGACAGAAGTTCACAGGGCGCTACATTCTGTAAACTGCCATGGAGAATGCACCCAGCTGGGACACAAATGAATTTTACAAACACATGACGCTCAAAGTTAAGAATGGAAACCAGTCAGCTTCTCATTTCAGGAACTGCCATGCCGAAGGTGCCTGGGTGCCAGGAGGAAACGGGAGCTCTGCGCTAGCTCTGGACGGACACGTCCTCCTCCCTCTCTGAATGAGGATGCCACGCTGCCACCTTCACCCTCCCAATGCCGCCTTCCCTCTCCCCAGCCACCCGTCCCTTCCATCCTCCTCCCGTCACGCTGCCCCAAGGCCCGAGTCTCACTTCCATGTCTTCAGCCTTCTCAGACACCTTTCCTTCACCTTCCTGCCCTCAAAAAGGATGGTCAGTCCAAGCCCTCGCAGCCTGAGCTCACACGCCGTCACCGCCTCCCCGCATCCTGGCTTCATCCTGGCCCTTCACCTGCAGCAGCCCAACGAGCGTGATGATATGCGCAGGGCCCACAGAAGTCTATGCTCCTCATTTCCCACCTTCACTGAAGTGCGGCTGAGAGAGAGAGAGTCATTCCAGGAGAAGTTACGACATTCTGCTCTGGAATAAAATTTGCAAGTTACAAAGTTGAGCAGAGAAAAGGTATTTGAACTCCAGGGGGTTCCCACGATGGTTTCCAGGAGGGATCGGATTTGTCCCTTCAACCTTCCACCTGGCGATGCTTTTTGCCCACAGATGGCTCAGTTTGGATCCACTGAGCCAGTTTTAGGGATGGCACTGTTCAAAGAGGTCCCCTGGCAAAGCAGCTCGGTAACGCCTGTTTTGCAGGGGAAATTCTGCTGACCTTCACACATGCTCTGCAAGCAGATGAATATGGAAGACACAAAACCCCAACACAGTGCATGAGAGGTGAGAACTGCTCCTTAAACAAACTTTTTCTTCTGTTTTCTCCATTTGGTTTGCTGTTTCCCTCAATGAGCAGGATCTCTTCAATCAAGCACGGCTTCTCCCTAACCATGCTTTGGCCAGGCAGGACATCCCCAAGAAATAATTGTTTTCATTTGAATTTAATACAGATATTCCTATATAAGAGCTGCTGCTTGCACATTATTCAAGAAAGAGGAAAGATCACAGCAAGATGGAAGGGACCACTCTCCATCACTGAGCAATGCCAGAATACTACCAGGAAGGCTTTTGTTTCCCTCCGACCACTTCATTACCACTTTTCCTGGAACCTGAATCGAAATATTCCATTTATTACATGTGCCTTGAGAGCCACAGAGCCTTAGCCATGGAGCAAGACTCAGTCGTGCTTTACAAAATTAATACACAATGCGCATAACACACACGCAGAGCAAGTCCATACTGTCTGCACCAAAGTATTTCCAGCTTTTAGAGGCAGCCTCGAAAGGAGAAACTGGGGAGGAGAAGTAGATGTAAAGTGGAGCTGTCAGGCATTGGTGATTTTTATCCACAGTGATGGGAAAAGAGTATCAGGGAGGGGGAATATTAAGACCTATTTTTGTATTCAGATTGAGCTTGACAAATGACAAAGTTTTTCATGGAAATCCTCATGGAGAGGAATTTGTTCGCGGGTTGCATTATCGAGAGATAAGGTACCAACAGAAGGTGAAATGAGAGAGTGTCTGAAGGGACAAACTGAGGAGGGATTATACACACACCGACAGCAGAGGGGTCACAAAAATGAAGAGTGGCAAGATTTCGGGAAAAACACCACTGATTCTGGTAAAATCAGTTATATACCACAGAAGCACTACAGCTCGGCTTTGTCCAAGGAGCATCTTTTTTTTTTGGTATACACAAGAACTATGTCTACTTAGGAAAATGACAGAGAACAAAACAAAACAAGATTCTCCCACTGAAAAATGCTAAAGGCTTCTAGCATTCTTCTTAGAAAATGCTATCATTTTTTTTCTGGCCTAAATAAAATGTAGACATCATTTGTTTCCTGCACAATAGCATGCAGTTACTAAAAAGAAATACATGCACACTAAAGACATACAACTTTTTTAGGTATCTGAAAAGCTACCCTAGCAAATCGTGTGTTTGAAGTTACAAATTTTCCTTCTCTCATTTCTCTACCGTATTCTTATTTAGGTTTCAGGCACCCTGGAGCAAAAATGGTGTCTTTTATTTCATGCAATGCTCTTAAAAAGACTTTATAATTACTGGTAACAGTAGCAACAAAAGTGCCGCTTTGATGAGAGTGTTCGGAAAAATCACGTGTGAAAACTCTGCGTCTCACCATCTTTTGGACAGGAAGGTTAAAGTTAAGTACAAAATAGGAGTAATTTCCCAAGGCATATCACGTATCGAAACAGGACTAAATGATTACATTACTTCAGAAAAATAGTTATTGTTACCACACGTGCCAACTGAAATCAAGCAAAGGAAAAAAACAGAGTGTAAACTTCAAATATAAATGTATCACACCATCCATAGGGTTTCATCAAATAAAATAAAATCCTACTGTGTATACTTTGGAAAAGTGGTTTTGTCTGGTATCAGAGCTGTTTGTTTGCCACAGACTCTGCATGTATTCTGAGTTCCCATCATTTATGGTAGGAAATAAACAGAGTATTATCCAACTGATCTAATCTGAAAAAGAAAGCCATTACCCTAAATAGAACGAGAGGGAGGAGAAGGTCAGCAGAAGCACAAGCACAATGACAGCAGAAGTACATGGCTCAGTCTATGGGATTTCCATTCCTCATTTTAACTACCAAAAACCAGTAATTCTACTAGTTAATAGTATCAACATCCTAGTGAAAGCACCTACAACCAATATTCTAACAAGAAAACAAAATAGACTGGATTAATACTAATTACTATTGTTATGACTGTATGGATATCAATTCAAGTGTGATGTAAACAAATACCCGAGCTTTCAAAATAGCAGCAACTTTGTACACTATTATAAGCACAAAAGGTTTTATTCTCCCTACCAGCTAACAGTTAATGCCATTGTTAAAAAACATTAGCCTCCTCCCTCTTCCTACAAAGTAAAATGGAGCATAACCACACAAACTTACACCATTTCTTGAACTCTAAGACAAATCCCAAAGATGCACTTTTCCTGAAAATGAACCAGGTGAACGATCTTATTTCTTTGCCCCAAAAGCTGTGTGTGGTCCTTTAAGACTCTCATTTCATTTATCAAACAGATTAAAGAATAAGTACATAATTTTTGTCTTTTGCGGCTATTACAAGTCACGAGAGATATTTCTCCTCCGAGCTGGACATTGCCCTATGGAACCTCCTGCATCTTGATTATTGCTCTAAACGTGTGATTTTCATTTTGGAAAACTGCAGTCTATCAATTGGTAAAAGCTGCCACCTACCGGTCAATAAAAAAATGCTTTACACCATGAAAGTGAAGAATTGCATGCATGCAGGGAACTGCACTGGTACTTTGTAAAAAATCCTCCCCCACCTTTAACAAAAAAAAAAAAAAA
>VWZL01004425.1:131644-175551 GCA_013396915.1 Stercorarius parasiticus
GAAAAGCGAGAATAAATGGCCATAAGAAATAGTTTCAACAGCAAGGCTCATTTTAATCATCTGCTGTCATCCCCAGGGAACAAGAAGGCTGTAATTGCACAAACCTGCCAATAAAATCATCCCTTTTGCCAGCATCTTTGTCCCACACGGTAATATCAATAATTCCACCTCGTTCTTCATAGAGATGAAAGTCAAACTGCTCCCTCCACTGAGGATTCAAAGTTTTTGGCATAATCTGAAAGGAGAGCAAAAAGAAAGTCATATTGCATTGTGCGGGCATACACTTTCTTGAATTGTAAATTTGATCTTTAGACTCTGTTCAGGAAGTTTTTTTCTGTTTGCAGTATGAGTATCTTAAGCAGTGAGAATTAAAAAAAAAAAAAAAAAGTAATTAGAAAAGACTACTGGCCAGTTGTCTCATGCCTCTTTGCTACAACCTCCAAAATCCCGCAACCTGTCACCTTCAAAAGCCTCCAGAACAAAGGATTCACCCTGGGAATGGATCCATTTTTCTGTACGATAATTATGCCCTCCTTTGAGCGACGGTTAGCTGCAAACTTACGTGTCTGAACCTAAAGGAAAACAAAGCACCTGCAATGACAAGTAGATGATGGCTGTAAGTATTTAAACAGAAGCAATTTTATCATGTCCTCTTTCCCCAGCTGCAGTAATACTGGCAGAAAGATGATACTGCGGTTTACTTTTTATGGAACAATATCCCTTTTATTTTTTTTTTCAAAACTGTATTTTACTTCCTTTCCTTTGCAACTCAGATGAAAGTAGCTTTTCTCAATCACTTTCAGTCCACTCACTTCTGACAAAAGAAGTAACTTCAATGGATTTCAGTCCACGTAGTTCCGACCACGCTCTGCAGAACAGAAAGCTTGCAGGTTTTCCTACCATAATGCAGAAGCAGTAGTCGCAGTAGTCACACCTGTCCTGAGCAAGAACGGAAACTGTCTAGTACCTTCCCTACGAAGCAATCGCTATTTTCTACATCCACCAGTTCCACTGACTTGAAAAAATGGAAAAATTAGAGACGATTGAAGCACAGAAGTGCTGTGAAGATTTTTTAAGTCAAAAAAGCATGAAATTTGATTTCTTCTAATTTCAGATGAAGGGGCCGCCAGGCTCAGAGGCTGGCACACATGGCACCCACATGTTCCTGGCCTCTTCCTAGCTTTGCCCTTCGTCTGTCGTGGCCATCGAGGGAGGAAGGTTCCAGCATCTTCCCCAAACAGCAATTTTCAAACCAATAGCGATTGGGGAAATAAAAAATAATAGCAAGAAAGCCAAGCCAGTCTCCACGATCATTTTCTCCCTGATCAATGCTCTCTGCCTGTTAAGCTCATATGTATAGAAAACTTTAATGAAACTTGCTGTAAGGATCTAATGAGGAAAGTGAGAATACAAGAACGACACGGCTCGAGGATAAGACCACGCAAAGGATCCAAGAGGAGACCGGCACCAAATCCGAATGGCACAAAGGTGCATCTACTTGTCAGAACCCCTCCAGATCTCTCCCCTGCCATGAACATCCCCTAAAACAGGCAACAAAACCCAAATGCTGTCTGTATGGAAAAATCAGGTGTGCCTGCTCGCCACCCCGCAGCTTTCAGTGCTACATTTTTCCCCATCTAACATTATTTTCGTTTATAATGAAATAAAAAGAAACAATGTCCACCTGGAAACTAGTGACGAGTGGCGTTCCTCAAGGCTCGGTGCTGTTTAACATCTTTGTTTGCGACATGTTTGTTGGCGACATGGACAGTGAGATCAAATGCACCCTCAGCAAGTTTGCCGATGACACCAAGCTGTGTGGCGCGGTCGACACGCTGGAGGGAAGGGATGCCATCCAGAGGGACCTGGACAGGCTGGAGAGGTGGGCCTCTGCGAACCTCGTGAAGTTCAACCAGCCCAAGTGTGAGGTCCTGCACCTGGGTCATGGCAATCCCAGGCACCAACACAGGCTGGGTGGAGAATGGACTGAGAGCAGGCCTGAGGAGAAGGACTTGAGGGTGCTGGTGGGTGAGAACCTCAACATGAGTAGGCAATGCGCACTTGCAGCCCAGAAAGCCACCTGCACCATGGCCTGCATCCCCAGCAGCGTGGGCAGCAGGGTGAGGGGGGGATTCTGCCCCTCTGCTCCGCTCAGGGGAGACCCCATCTGGAGTCCTGCGTCCAGCTCTGGGGCCTCAGCACAGGAGAGACACGGAGCTGTTGGAGAGGGGCCAGAGGAGGCCCCAGAGATGCTGGGAGGGCTGGAGCCCCTCTGCTGGGAGGACAGGCTGAGAGAGCTGGGGGGGTTCAGCCTGGAGAAGAGAAGGCTCCGGGGAGACCTTCCAGCCCCTGCCAGGCCCTCAAGGGGCTCCAGGAAAGCTGGGGAGGGACTCTGGAGCAGGGAGTGTAATGATAGGACATGGGGTAACGGTTTCAAACTGAAAGAGGGGAGATTGAGATGAGATGTGAGGCAGAAATTGTTTGCTGTGAGGGGGGTGAGCCCCTGGCCCAGGTTGCCCAGAGAAGCTGTGGCTGCCCCATCCCTGGAGGGGTTCAAGGCCAGGTTGGACGGGGCTTGGAGTAACCTGGGCTGGTGGGAGGTGTCCCTGCCCAGGGCAGGGGGTGGCACTGGGTGGCCTTTAACGTCCCTTCCCACCTAAACCATTCTGTGATTCTATCTGAACAAAGATCCAGGTGCCCTGACAGCCAATTAATACAGCAATACATGTCCATCACTGTTTAAACAGTCATTCAAGCCAAAAAAACCCCCACAAGCATGAACAAAACATTTCGAACACAGTCAATGCGCATTTGTGGTCACAGCTAAAATTACCTTGCTCTTGTACTTCTGATGCCCCAAGCGGAACTTCACGTAAGGATCACTTAGTCCATTTGCATCCATCGCCTTCAGTTCACGGCCTTCGATTAATGTAATACTAACTATCCCTCTCCACAGCTGAGATTTTCTGTGCAGGTCAGAGAGGCGTAAGCTCTGAGTCTGAAACTTTAGGGAAATAAAACCACAGATTTAGTAAAACTATTCCAAAAGTTTCCCCTACATTTTAATGTACAATTTTATATAGCTATGAATGTAAGACAACCATCTTAAGCCATTTTGAAGTTACCTGACAGTACACATGTAAACTATATTACAAAGAATTACTTGGAGAGAAACCAAACAGTGACAAATACGCGGGTAATGTCACATGCTGCTTTTGCAGAAGCAAGCAGAACAAATGCTACACTTACGGAAATGTTCAGAAAAAAAGAAGTGTTTTTTCCTTCTCCCTCTGCTGATAGAACTAACAATATTACAAATAAATGTGACAAAAGACTCTTATATTAGTAGCATATGACTGAATGAACTTGAACAAATACTAAAATAAACGTAAAAAACAGTGAGAAAATGAAACTTCCATTAAAATAATACAAACCCACCATGAGAAGAATGGACCAAGGAAAAATAAGGCAATAAACTCCCATGCACACGACAACTATCTCAGCCACTAAAATGATGTGGTATTCCCAGAAACGGCAAAGAAAACTGAATTAAATACCAACACATTAGTTCAAGAGTTTGCAAACGAGGCGCTGTGGAGCCTCTGGTGGGAACTGTGTGGAAATCGTGGGCTGTGAACCCCCAAACAACCGACTTCGGGGGCTAAAAGAAAATTCACATGCACCCATGCAGACCAGACGGACATGGCGTTCTCCATCACTGAACTCCATCGGGGCAGGAGCGCGGGGGGTTACAAATTTGAGTAACTGGAGGTGAGCCCCAGCTTGCTGGGAGCTGCAGTGGGTGCAGGGCGTTGCTGGCGGTGCCAGCGCTGGGGAATCGCATCCGCATGCCCCAGGATGGCAAACATGTCCTGGGGGCATCCAAGGAGCACGGCTGCCAAAGACTCTCCCTTCTACTCCGAAATTGTACTCGGGCAAGGTTACCTTACCTCAAATCAGAACACTAGACGCCTCAACAATATTTAAACTCACCAACTATTCTTCCTAGAAATTGAAAAAAAACCTCAAGTCTGCATGGATGCTCAGCTGTAAATATATCAGATATACGCATTTTCTTTATTACGTGAGGTAGTTTTGAGCAACAGAGGCGTTACGGGCTCAGCAACACTCCATAAAATAAAACTCTGTGGTGTGGTTGGCTCCATCACCCGCGCACCTCCAGGATCTCCATTACAGCTTTTCACTGCAAATTTGGTTTGAGTCTTTCAGAGGGTAAAAACAGCTGGGTGGTTACAGCTACACAAGTGCCCAGGGCAGGATTTTTTTGTTATCCAGAGAAGATTACCGAAAGCACCCCGGAATATAATCACTGGATTGTAATCTGCCATCACCAGACCCCTGAGGTGAGATTATGATCTGGGGGCACTGGGGTTGGAGCAAATCTGAATAGCATGCTTTGAGCAATATTTCAGATATCATATTGGCATGTATTTTTATTTTCTAATGGCTATTAATTCCAAGCAGCATGGTTACTCCCAAAATATTTCACCATATTTATTAAAGATTTCTCTTTCAGAAGTGAAGGATTTGGTTGTGGAGAAACTTCTCACAAACTTACTGTTTCTCTAAAGGTGAACAAGGTGGACTTCAGCTGAGAAGAGGAATAACCTTTAACTTAACCTGTGGCATGTGGCAGCAGTGTGACACCAGGAAGCAGAAACTCTACAAAAACTAGGGCACAAGTAAGAAAATTCACCTGCCAGAAGAGATTTCATTTACAACATGGGAACATTATTGCACTTCATATGTTTTTTCGCAGCACAAATACCCCTCTGCTGGGGTACACAGCCAACACTGCCAAAGACTGGCCTTGTGAAGAAGTGGTAGATCTTTTTTTTTTTCTTATTCCAGTTTCTTAGAAGTTTTAGAGCAAAAGAAAGACTGAAGAGAAAATAACCAAAACTGCCTGCCTTGATCATAAGGTGATGAGAGACGTGGGTTGATGACTCAGAAGAAGAGACAAGGCACATTTAGGAAGAGATTTCATACTGGGATAGAAGCAGCAGTTAGTCAAGACTTATTTTGGCAAAGAAGACATAGTTGCTGGGCTTTCTTAAAGACTTGAGTGGGATTCCAAATGATTTCCAGGATACTACCATGGAAAATAAGCATGAGTTTGCATTTACAACTCTTTTGAAGTAAAGCTGAAGTGTAACTGCATAGCTCTCTACTTCACTGATCACAAATGAGACAGTGAATCATTTAGAGAGTATACTTGATCTAAATTCCGTATTTTGAACGGCTCTTAAAATAATTTGCTGCATTAGAGCAGCTGCTGCCATATAAAACACGCTGATTTTTTATGACCAGTAAGGAGTTTCATCAACGGAGGTAATTTACAACCGAGGTGGTGAAGCACGATCTAAACGGCCACGTGCAGAGTGTAAATCACCAGATGGGTCAGAGAGGAGTGTACAAGAGTTGGGTAGAAACCCCGAGGACAAGAACGTTTTTCTGGGGAAAGCCCTTTTGGGTCAGGGCCAGACCCCAGACACTGCAACTGGCAAAGCCTCTTGTGGAGCCCAGCATTGTGTTGACAACAGCAAGAGCCTACATCTTGATCCGCTGGAAGAAAAGCCGCCAACTGCTAAAAATGAAGTGGTGTGGGCTGGTTGTGGCTGTTTCTTCCTCAAAGTAGGGAATTTGTACCATGGCAGTGCTCTTTCCTCCCTGTCTTTATCAGTAACACGCAGATCCCTGGAACAGCAAAAGGCAGACTTATGGGAAGAGTCGGGGTCCAGCTAGCTGGAGTTAACGCTCCGGAGACTTTCCGGATGTGAAAGGCATGGACACGTGGTCTTCTCCAGCAAGAATAATTTTCAATCAGTATTGCTTGTTTCCAAGCAAGACCAAACAGCATCTGAACAGACATCTAAAACAAGCCTTCCTTCCAGTCAAAGTCATCCCTCTCCTCAGAAATTACAGATACTGACATACTCTCCAATTTCATACAGTCTTTCTTAAGTAAAATAAATAAATATGAATATTTAGATTTCAACTCAAATTTGACAAAAAGCTAACAGTTGAAAAAAGTGGGAAAATAAGACTGATTTCACATTTTAGAGTTCTTCCCTCATGAAGTTAATTTCACACTGTGAGACAGGTACATCAATTACAGGTACATTTTAGGAATCGAAGCAGCCTTCTGTAATCCAGCCCACAGCGAGTTGGTTACAAGGTCAGAAGGGAAACTCTGAGAGTAAAATGAGGGAATGGGCACTGATCTTTCCAAGTTTCTCCTATGAAGGAATATTTCTCAAGACTGATTCTTAGATAACGTGTTTCCCTCAGAAAGCAGCGGATGCATTTTGCATTCTGGCTTCACTCTTCTGCCGCAAACAGACAAAACCATCAAGAAAATGCACAGCTTTTAATCTTCTGGGCATAGGTAGAAAGTTATATATTCCATAATATTCCTTGTGAAACTGGCCATACTGTCTGTATAACCCCACAATTTGGAAAGAAGCAAAGTCAAAATCTCAGGCCACAACTAACTGTCATTAACGTGGGATTATTATTCATATTCTTTTGCATTTATAAGGAGGCATGGAGACTCCCACCTGCCATATTCTAAACCAAAAACGAAAGAAAAAAAAAAAAGAAGAAAAAAGAAAAAAGAAAAAGGAAAAAAAAGAAAAAAGAAAAAAAAAGAGAAAAGAAAAGAAAAAAGTAAAAAGGAAGAAAAAATAAAAAAAAGAAAAAAGAAGAAAGAAAAAAGAAAAAAAAAGAAAAAAGATAAAAAAAAAGAAAAAAAGAAGTTGCAGCCTGCACACTATGGAGTTTTCTCTCTTTTCCCAAAAGAAAATTAAAATTAGGCTTCTGAAAAGGAGTATTTCACATCAAAGTTGCCCGCTAAAGAAAACCTCACATCCTTTCATACCCATACACTGCTTTAATGCTTCTACTATAAACAGAAAGGAAACGTAACATTTTCTTATAGCAAAATTAGATTTTATTTGTGTTCCACCTATTCTGTCTAAATGTGGGTAGGGGAAGGGCTGGGGATGTCAACAGCAGAAAATCTGACACAGAAACAGAGCTGTGTCCTCTATTCGACAGGATTAGTATAGTTGGCCAAACATGATGGCAGCGCTGAAAGACGGCCTTACAGCATGGCGTAATATTCTGCGTACGGTCCCATATTACTGGGTAACGTTATGGCGTGGCAATCCCATAGCCAGAACCTGGGTGCTCTTCCCAGGTTGCTCTTCCCAGGTTCATCAAGACCATGCTCTTGATGAGTGCATTAATTGCCACAACTTTGTTGTTACTTTCTTCAAAAGAAAAGAAGCCTAAATAAGCACTTCTG
The DNA here is from genome assembly GCA_013396915.1 of Stercorarius parasiticus. Classification (NCBI taxonomy): domain Eukaryota; kingdom Metazoa; phylum Chordata; class Aves; order Charadriiformes; family Stercorariidae; genus Stercorarius; species Stercorarius parasiticus. Next base: position 138,975 of record VWZL01004425.1, read on the forward strand.
AAAATGTCCTAAGTAATTATCTTTGGCTCCCTATGTGACCTTTGAAACTGTAGGCCATAACGAGCTGGAGAAACCCCACCACCTGACCTCACCTTGCCACCGATCGGTCCTCACGCCCTGCAAACCACCACGTGCAAGTGCTTTGCCCATGAGAACAGACTCTGCTGTTACTAAATCTCCTTTTTAAGTTTTAAAAAGCAAATAATGCAGCCGTGTGTCCTGCGAAGGCATCTCTACCCGCAGAATTATTTCACTTTGCAAGCTTTAAATAAAATAATGAAAGAATGTAAGAAAGAATGGTACTCTTCTTCACTGCTGACCAGAGCGCAGATGTACCAGCACAGCAGAGTGAATCAAAGCCAGCATTGTAAATGACTGCTGCAAATGCAAGTAAACGTAATTCTTCACCCCAAATTTCTAAGATGCTTGCATGGCTTGGAAAAAAGATTTAAAATAAAGATTGAGAATGTCAAAAGATAAAGCTGTTACTTCTACACACTTTTCCCACAGGAGAAGCTCAACACGCCCCAGCGACGTGCACTGGCAGCCCAGAAACCCCCCGCAGCCTGGGCTCATCCCCAGCAGCGTGGGCAGCAGGGCCAGGGGGGGATTCTGCCCCTCTGCTCCGCTCGGGGGAGACCCCCCTGCAGTGCTGCCTCCAGCTCTGGGGCACCAACAGCAGAAGGACACGGAGCTGTTGGAGCGGGGCCAGAGGAGGCCCCGGAGATGCTGGGAGGGCTGGAGCCCCTCTGCTGGGAGGACAGGCTGAGAGAGTTGGGGGGGTTCAGCCTGGAGAAGAGAAGGCTCCGGGGAGACCTTCCAGCCCCTGCCAGGCCCTCAAGGGGCTCCAGGAAAGCTGGGGAGGGACTCTGGAGCAGGGAGGGGAGCCATGGGACGAGGGGGAAGGGTTTTCCACTGCAAGAGGGGAGACTGAGATGAGATGTGAGGCAGAAATTGTTTGCTGTGAGGGTAGTGAGCCCCTGGCCCAGGTTGCCCAGAGAAGCTGTGGCTGCCCCATCCCTGGAGGGGTTCAAGGCCAGGTTGGACGGGGCTTGGAGTAACCTGGGCTGGTGGGAGGTGTCCCTGCCCAGGGCAGGGGGTGCCACTGGGTGGCCTTTAACGTCCCTTCCCACCGAAACCATTCTGTGATCTCCCAGTCTGTCTTGTAATTTTCTAATTTTCCCTTTCACTGATCTCAAGCTTCAGCTCTGAAAACTTGCAGAGTTACGTGTAGCATCTCTAGCAATGTGTGCCGGTTCCTATTTGCAACTCTATTATTAATCCAGGGCTGATACAAATCCAGTCATATACCAAAAGGGATATACAAGGGACTGCCATGTGCATTCACAACACTTTTCCCCTGCTGGAAACTACACAATGTGTAACACCTTGCAGAAGCCCCCAACTTGCAGACACTGAGTTACAAAACTGCCTGCAACGGGATCATGATGAATCCTTTTTAATGTTTGCTTCTTGTGACTAAACAAGTTTTGTAAAAATGGACTACTACTGATAATTACTGCAATATGAAAGCACATTTACCTGAACTTATCATCAACTATATTTTTCATTTTAGGATTATTTTAATTCTAGGTAAAGCTAATCTAAATTTCTGTAGGTGCAAAATTTACACGGCCCTACACCCTGTGTGTTTTCAACATGACTGCCCTGTTAAACCTGGTTTAGGATATTTGCTCTAATGACTCAATATTGTCAGCGTAGCAGCAATCTTGTGGCGACACTACAATATTTGTAGTAAGAGCTGATAGTTTTGCAGCATTTCACGCATTTTTGTGGTTTCCTAAATCAAACAATTGTGCATTTTACTGAAATGCACTTACTGGAGGCAGCTCAGGTGCAATGTGATGAAGGCTGTGACTCTATTAAGCACTGACTGTATCTTGAATTTTCTGCAAAGGGGTGGAAATATTTATACAAGACAATGGCGTGCCGTCAGTTGTCAGAGAGGCTGTGTCAGCACAACCCAAACCTTCACCCTTGTCTTCCTCCCACCAACCCCTCTTGGAAACCGTGGCTGCAACGTGTGAAAGTCAAGGGGTCTCCTGGTGATCCTGTCATTGCCCGGGATGACCAGTGTCACCACGGGCCTGACACCGACATGAACGTGACACAGAGAAGGACAGTGGCCACCCAGACTCGATGGAAACTCCCTCTGCTCTCGGAAATCGAAGCATAAACCCAGAAAACCTGCACCAAAATGCTACTCTGCTTTTCTGATTGTTAACCGTATCAGCTATTATCGCTCACATACAAGTCATGCAAATATAAACCTCACCAAATATTTGCATAATTTTTATAACCAGATGTCTAACAGACAGGTGTATCTATTCTGACGTTTTTTACTTCTGTTCCATTATTTAGTAGCTTTCCATCAAGCACTATTTACAGCTGATAAACTGACATATGGAACCCCATGGCTTACAAAAGCAAGTATTTTCTCAATCTTAAAAGATTCTTCTTAAAACCCAAAACCTAATAATTACACCTTCTATTCTGAAATTCCACGGAGTTTTGGTTGAAAGATTCTGGTTGAAAGACTCCTTGAATTAAGGAGTATTATACAACTCCATGCTCCTGCTTGTCTTTGCAATCTTAGGCCACGACTTCCTATTTCCAATTTCATTCTCTACCCAAGAGGCATCTCATTCCAGTAGGAAAGCATTTGTTTCTATTTTAAAATAGTAAAAAATGCTTCATAAGGCTTTTGATATTAGGAAAAGGCAAATCAGGAGTCCCATGAACTAAATATTTTGAGTTGGGCATGAAAGCGCCAGTTAATAAGGCCATAGGTTTTCGCACTTCAGTTTGTGCCAAATAACTAAAATAAATTTTAAAAACAGTCAGTAGTTAGGAACTGAAAGCCTTACATTTTGCAATTCATTTTTGTTTAAAATATTCATAAATTGTATTTTTCCTTTTAAAAGTATATGCAAAAATTTCTAAAGCTGAATTAAAGCAAAAATAGTTATCCAAATGCAAATTAAAAATAATTTTAATTCACTTGCTTTAGGGAGTAAATACTCTTTTATCATTGATTGTAATTATTCAGAAGTAGCTTCTCAGTTATGACTTTGGGATGATAATATATTTTTATTTTTAGTTTATACACAACCTGTTGCAACTCAGACTAATTTATCTTAATTTCTGGGAAGAAGGTACCCTTGATTCCAATTGATCAACATCACACTGAAACAGCTCATCACATACTAATAGTATAAATTAAAAGTATTATTACATTTTAGTGCATTCTAGTATTCCCAGTTCTAAACTTATCATTGACAATACGAAACAGAAGAGAAGGTGTAAGAGAGGAGAAGGTGACGCCTTATCTTTTCCTCCAGATTTTACTGGAATACTGTGCCTTGATAGGGCCTAGCAGATAATTATTTTCCCCTACCATGTTTGGCTAAAGATGCCAAGCCACTTGTTCCTCTGTTTATCCTTAAATTAAAGCACTCAAAAGGCTTTTTTCTGGTGTTTTCTTCATGTGCCATTAATGTAGCAAGTTTAATTTGGGGTCTGAACATGTTTGAACTCAATTTAATGGCAATTCTCCCACAGAGGTGAAAGGGGCAAGAGCAGAAGACCCTCATTCAGATGAAAATAATTTTCAGTGAAATGACCATTTCTGACAGAGCTCACTCTGAGCATGCTTTGGATAAAAGGTACTGTTTCTATCAAAATACCTTTGCTTGAACAGTTATGGCTACAAAGGAAAACATGAGCTAACCTTATTTCTTCATATACAAACTGTGAACAGAGGCAGTGAGTATATTAATTAGATCTCGATGAGTGTAGGGTCTGTTGAAATAAACTATTTATATGGGATAGCACCTCACTCACCGCCTAGCTGAGCCAATCAAAAATTTTCAGGACAAACAAGCTGCCATCAGGAAATGCTGTTCAGAGAAAATCAAAACTTGATGTGAGAATATGAAAATTTTCATCAGAACTTTGAACAAAAACAAGGAATACAAACAACCTGGTTGGGCAGTATTGTGGTTTTTGGTTACCTATCCTCCCTATGACTATCTACAGGACCACTAACTCATCAGTACACGTCTAGTGGACAGAGGAGATACCAGGGTTCCCACCCAAGTTCCCAACCAGAGAGGACAACTGTTGCCAATGAGGCAAAAATTACACCAACATCTTCTCATCTTCTGTTTGGAAGACCCAAATTAACACTGAGACAGAGCTTGGTCAATCCTGTCCAAGACTTCTGTCTTGCAAAGTAAGTGGAAAGAGACAATATGTTGATAGTAGGACAAACCAACCTTCATTTCCAAATGTCTTCCATCCTGAAAGCTCAGGAAAAGAAGACTCAGGCGCTGCACTTTCCTCCCAAGTATTAAGTAAAAATGGGTATTTTTCTTACTTGTGTAGCACACTCTACATGCCCTATACAAACTACCAGAACTTCTCAGCAGGTATCAGGCCTTTGTGCTCTCGTCTTACATGGTGTACTTTGTGGAATACAAACACAACGAAGCTTATGAAGCTTCTCAGATGAAAGCAAAATACATTTATCAGTCACATTTCTTCTCTCTGGGAATGGCTACTAAATCCACATTGTGCCAAGTCCCTCTGTGTTACAGCAGAAGTGTGGAGACTCATCAAGTACCTGCAATGGCTAGCGCAGTCCTTACAAAGAGGTTCTGCCGTGATCTACACCATCAGCAAATGAACATCCAGCAATGGTTGTTAGCAAACCAGCCTGACCACACAGCTCCACCTGACCTCGACCTGGGTCTGGCTGGGATGGAGGTCCCTTTGCATTTGTGGCGAAACCAGCGTTGGTAACCCAGGAACAGTCTGGCTCTTGACGATCCATGCTCGTGTGACACCAAGGCTTTGTGCTGGCTGGGGCCAACCCACCACAGGCATGTTTGTTTCTCCTGTCTTCTCGCTGTTTGGTCTGACCTAGTTTCTGCTCACAGTAAAACTTCATTCCAGATACCACTGCTTTGTTTCCTCTTACACACTCCAAATCGTTTTTGAGCACCCCAAAACTTTCTTCTGAATTAAGTATATATACACACACATATGTATTTCAAAGGATCTTTTTTTTTTTTCCAGACTCACTCTAAATTGTGTATATAAATTCTGCCGAAATCACTGTGATAAAACATATCCATCTGTGTTGTGGGAAGAGATGAGCTTAATTTGCACCATGGGAGACACTGTGAGACACTAGGGGAAAAAACAGCCTTTAGTGGAAATGATAGTTAAGCGCTGGAACCGACTCTCTGGGGAGGCTGCAGAATATCCATCACTGCGGATTTTTAAGGACCGCTTAAACAAACATCTGTCAAGCATACTTTAGCTGTCATTGGTCCCACTTTAGGGAAGGAAGACAACTTTTCAGGCTGTTATTCCTGTTTTCTGTCTTTTTCGCACCTACCCTGCACAGAGTTAAGATTTTTAAATACCCCGGACACTTGAAATCCTGGGAATCGCGGTTCTGTCTGTCCACCAATACCTCCTGTGCCACCAGCCTTGCCTTCCAGAGACGTTCCCGTTACCTTCCCAAGTTCCTTGTCTCAGATTGTTTTGCCTCCATCTCTCCCACCCAGCTCAGCGAGGACAAAGCTTTCAGAGCAAGCTCTGTGTGAATCACCCTGTGAGCACCACCCGGCTCCACTGTCCCTTACCCTGTTCTGAATTAAACTCCCATTTTACAGCAACAGAGGGAACAGGTGAGTCTTCATAAAATAATTGACTACTATCTTCAGATTCTTCACAGAAAAGTCCGCCTGCTCTACATCAAATTAAATGCTCTTTGAGAGAGAGCATCCAACGAAGGGCTTCTGCATAAGTCAGTGCAAACAACTAATTGTCAAGTGCAGGCAGAATTACTTGACAACTCTAAAAACATACAAGCTATGTTTATCTAAAAACTAATATTAACTCTTCCGGGGGAGCACCACCTGCAAAGAGAACCCTTACTAGAAGGAAGCAACGACCATAAAATAGCTGACATTTTGTAAGAAAAGCACTTTTTTTTTTTTTTATTTGATTTTATTTTTAAAAATTTAGGCTCGTCGCCTTTCCCATTTCCAGCATAATCTATGGGAATTTTTGATTTTGGCTGGAAAATACACGTTATACATACATATAAATCAATGATGAATTATAATTACAGCTTCATTGCCACCAAGTTTAGTATTCCTGCTTTTGACTTTAAAGCACTTCACATTAAAAAGTGACAGAAGCAGTAAGATTTTATCCTTTAAAAATGTTGGTAGTAAAGGCACAGCAAAAATAATGAAATCTCATCATTAGAAACGAAGAGAAGAACGAGGAGGAAGTACTTCATTAAAGAGAACATCATTTTCTACATGTGAAAGAACAGTTCATTTAAACAGTCTCTTCTTTCCTCTGTCATGAGCTTTAGGCTTAATAGTTGTGAACAAAATGTTAAGCTTTTTTTTTTTACTATTATTTTTGACAGCACTGCACTGAACAATACAAAAATGATGAGGAGAAAGAGCAGTAGGTGCACTTCTAACTCAATTTTATGCTGCCAACATTTTAATAGGCTCCCTTCCCATAGCCTTTCCTCAGCTATTGATTAAGCCCCTGTGCTGCGGAGAATCAGTAAATAAGAAGTCAGAACCGATTTTTTCTTATTCTCATAAGCAGAGGAAAGAGGAGAAAACAACTCTTCCCAACTCGCCTGCGCTGGCTGGTGCTGGGAGTAGCAATGCTTCACTTCTCATCACACGGATGGCTCGCACCGCAAGGATTCTGTCTTGGAAATCACTCCGGCAATTCGCACTATTCACCTCACTGTCGGGAGCGGTGTTGACTATTAGTAATAAATGACCTCTCTTGCAAGCTTGGGCTTTTCCGTGCTCCTTTTGTACCTAGATCACAACAAATGTTTTACCGAGCTAGGTCTGGTATCCAGACAGTTTAGAAAGCAAAAGAGAAGCAGGAATTTTGTCTCCTTCAGCCCAAAGGAGAAGAGCCATCAGGAACATCTGCACCTTCAGAGTTAATGCCAAAAGGAAAATCTGCCTTAAAGGGGAAAACAGCGGTGGATGCAGAGAACCACAAAAGCAGAACAGGTCATATCTGTACGCAGAGAGGAACGCTGTCTGCACAGGTCAAAAAATTTTCCAATAGCTTTTTAGAAAGAAAAACCAAGCTAAAAAAATCCTGTATCTGATTTAAAAGAATGACTGGCTATTCAGATCCTACCAACACTGTCTCTTTGCTGTAGCACTTGTCTGCTAACCCACAGAACATCCAACAAACTGAGATCTAACCTGCAGGAACTGAGGCACGGACACACTGAGGTTACAGAGCAAACGCCCAGGTCACAAAGAGTGCATGGAACATTGAATACCCCACTTCCACCTTTCCTTGCGGAGTAATGGTAGAAATGGAGCTGCCTCCCCTCCTAGACCAAGCAGCAAACATCCCACCTGCAAAGCCATCACCGCTGGCCACCAGTTTGCTTTAGTGCCACATCAAACTTGTGGTGGATGAAATAAAACAACTAATTCAAAACTGTGAGTTTTAACTTCCCAGCAGAAGCTTGTTTGTTTTTTTAGTAAACAGCTTTGTTTTTTTTAAATAGCCCACCCGGAGTCTCCTTTCGCTGAAGACAGGAAGTTTGACTTTCCTTTTCACAGAACGTATAAATGTTCTGACTGAAAAATTGTTTCCATTTCCTTTTTGATAAATTCAGTGAAAGATGAGTATTCCCTCTGACCTAGGCAGTGCAGGGAGTGACCTGTCTCCCATGAATTTTGATCAAGATTATGTCTGGAATGAAGCAAACATGATAGAGAACAGAAAAAAAAAAACAACAAAACAAAACCAAACCCAAAAAAAAACAACAGAAGAAAAAAACCCAACAGTAACAGAAGGGAAAAACCTAACAATAAAATCAAGAGTGGTGTTGCATTTTTGCAACGCCACCAAGAAGCGTTTTGAACAGTAGGGTGTTTGAAAACTCTGGTTTACAGACAAAATAGATAAAATGCTGCATTGATCTGGGTTTTTCACGAGACCTTAACTCAATCTTCAGGGTGTATAGGGGAAGTATTTGGAGTTGAGACTCAGAATTTGGCCAAAGTAATTTTTTGCAAGCACATGAATACCGTAACGCCATAATGGAGAATATCAGATACCAGTCTTTCCACCACCGCTGCACGGGCCCAAGGAACCTTGTGCATGCAATGCGGTTCACAGCCGCCGCAACGCCACTGTGGTCTGCACTGATATAAACTAACTTCAAGCCACGTATGCCACAGAAATGGTAGGCTTCAAGTACATAAATTTCAAAAAGTAAAAAGACACTGTCATAATCTGTAAAATCCAATTCATTTACTCGAAGTGCCATTTTAAAGACTCTAGAGAGCTAAATAAGTAGGTTTAGGAAATTTTATAATGATATCTTTAAAAAATTTCAATATTCTGTTTCTTCTCAGCTCTCAGGAGTGTAAGACAAACACTTCCTGAAGAAGAAGAATCTCAATTAGGGCACTTTCTCTATTACCTAATAGCATTATCAATTTATTTCTGGACGCTTTTTAAAATCTGCAAATGATGTCTTATTTAATATTGATCATCCTGAGCCCCAGAGAACAGCAGCTTTTTTGAAGGAATTCTTTGTAAAGAAAAGATTTTTTTAATTTGATTTCCTGACAGCAGACCGAAGATTTGGAACTCTGGAATAGGCCCACAACACAAAGATGGTTTAGCTGACATACCTCTGTGTATAAATCACGCACAAAAGAGTGCATGTAAGATGCTGTACAGACATTACATCTCTAGGTAAAATTATTACTTCAGCTGAGGTGAAGGTAGAAAAACGCAATCATTAAATTCACATGCTCGCTAGTTGCCAAATCTTTTCATATGCCCCTTTGCAAAAATGGCAACTACCGAGATGTTATCGAATGAACATAACAGAGGAGAACATGGATAAATAATTCGCTTGGACAGCCCTGAAGAATTCCCAACTATTCTGTTGAGCCATTTGTTCAGGATTATGGAAGCTCACAGTTGTATCAATTTGAAATTTGAAGTACGGGAAAGTTCTTGATTAGTTTTACCAACTGTCATCCAACCCATTCAGCACATCAGGAGTTAACGCATCACTTGCATGATGCAAACCAGCTGTGTCCTTCACCATCCTCACGGCTCCTCACTCACTCTTGAGAACTCTGAGCACCTTAGGTATCTCAGGAAAAATTAGAGGAACCATATGAGAACCCAAATACTACACTTCATCACTTCACCAACTACCTGTGCCTCACATATTTCAAAAAGGCAACAGAGATTGAGAACTATCCTGTATCAAGGAAGTAAACTGTATGAAAACCCCAGGCATAACCCAAAAATTAGGAACCCTGCTCTTTTTTTTTCTTAATAAAAAAGCCATGTAAATATTTGTCAGCGAGCGCTATATATAACACTGTTTGTTCTTAAAATTCTATTTAAACTTGTGCATCAATACACTAGAAAAGTAAATCGCTTTACAAAAGAAGTGAAATCACCCCATAACGCTATTTCATTTTTCTCATTTTAACACCTTTACATGATAATATCTCAAAAAAACCCCAGACCTACCACACTAGCTCAAGACTTTGAGAAATTTTAATGCTATTTTTAATGATGCTCAAAAGCAGCATGGCAGCATTAGCTAAGAGTGGTCAGAAAACTGCTGAGAAACTATACACATTTTCTTTATCCTTTTGGAGACACAGACCGGAAAAAGGTAAAAATGAATTGTATTCTACTACAGCAAAAGTCCCAGTCTCTCCCCAGTGGACAAGAGCATACGCTGCTCCTTTTTATCACTCACATGACCCCTAAGAGGAGAAGAGCCAGACACTGAATTTGCCTGAAGAGGCGTCTGAAGAGCTGTATGAAGTGGAGACCGAGAACGCGCATGCCCAGCGATCAGGGAAAATTCTCTTTGAGAAGCATCACCCTGAAAGCTTCCACGCACAAAAACTCTAACCATTAGGGGAGTACGTAATAGGAAAATTAAAGTTACTCTTTGGTATGGATTCTCTGTTGACAAATAAGCTTTAAGGAAATTGTTTATGCATGAGAAGTTAAAGGTTTTAGAAGAAGAATCAGGACAGGTTTGCCACTTAGATGAAGCTACTAGATGACTTCACGGTAGGCGACAATGCTATAACAAAGCTGAGAGGTGTTAACGGTTACATCAAAAGCACAACTGTTTCGTGATTCTGATTTGATGAAACACAAAACAATGTCATTAGAACACAGCTTGAAGGAGAATAAATCCTGTGCCACAAGTTCCCAGTCCTAGATGGCATGTTGGGTAAAACATCATAGTTGTTCTAAAAAAAAAACAAACAAACAAACAAAAAAAAGCGCCACAATACCACATGCTAAAAGTTACCTTACTTGATCTTTTCCAACTCTTCCTCATTAGCATTGTCTGAAAATAAAATAAAGCATTTTAATTACCTTTTCTCTGCAATACAGGAAAGGAGGCCAACTGTCTCCAACGGGACAACCCACATTTAACCACCACTACAACTGAAGCAGCAACACGTACACTCCAGCGACAACTGCACACGACTGAAATAAATCCAGACAACTAGCAGCACTGCTGGCACCCAGGCATACTTTTCTGGGTGGTATGAACGTCTCACTGCCAGCGACAATGCATTATGTGAAATCGTTCGGGAAAAAAAAAAAAAAAGAAAAGAAAAAGAAAGAATGAGATAAGCAAATGAAAAAAATTAATGTGCCATTACCGATAGTGACTTCAATTTTGACTGATACTTAAATGACAGTTCTTTTAATATTAACGTACTCCAATTTTTTGGAACACTACTGTTTAGCTCACAGGTGTAGCCACGTAAGAGAAATCCTGCATAAGGCTCCTTGGACAACATACATCTGCTACAAATTCTTTAAGGTTACCACTGCTGATTAGTTTCACAGCAGCAAAAATAGCTCTTTTGAGTGCTAATTGATAAAAAATAGCTCTTTTGATAATTACGCACAAGGGGTAGAATAACATTCATACCTTGACTTGTCAAAAAAACCCAAAACGCAGTATCCCTATCCCATCACCTAAATAATCTGCAAATCCTTGGCACTGCTGGAGACAGCGCTCTGACACGCCGGGAGGCAAAGTGTCCACAGACACAGATTCTTAATCATTAAATAATAGAGACACACTGGTCCAGACAGATGTGGGCAATTTATCTGAGAACACAACTGTTGCTTAAAGCAGTTCTGTGCAAACACAGAGAAACGAATTTCTACTATTTAATAACATTTAGCAGCCTGGTGTTGACACTCAGCAAGAATATATCAAAGGCCATTAATTTCTATTGAAACTTTTTTATGTCATGAAAAGCAAACTTTTTTTTAAACTAACTATTGCAAAAACACTTTCTTTTTCAGATAGTGGAAATAGATTTCGAAATGCAAACATTTTGCTTGCTAAGAAATAAAAATATTACACTGGGAAAAAATGAAAATGGCAGCAAATACGTGGGGTTTATATTTTTGAAATAACCAGAAACTTTTCAAATAGGCGCAGTTTTTTTGGAGAAGAAAAACAACTAGCTGCTGAGGGAAATGTTTAAGTTGCTATGGACAGTTCAAGCCTCTGCACTAAGCTAACGATAATGGCTTTGGAAAATAAACATGGGCACTAAATGTTTTGTAAAGCTGGAGAAAGCCATTTAACTCGTTTTTATAGGAGAGGCACTTAAGAATTAAGCAGCGTGAGACCGGCAGCCATGGCTGGAGAAGACCTCCTAGTCAACACACCACAGCCCCTGCCGTCCTCCTCGCTGCTGAATCCAACACAGAGACAAGTCAGAGCGGACACCCGTCTCCACGGGGCTTCGGACCAGGCTGTGAGCAGGGAGGAGGATACAGCCCCACAGCTGAATTTACTACATATCAAATGTTATTTCAGCTCTGAGGAGTTCACCTGGAGCAGGAGCTACAGAAACGTGTGACCGTGCTTGTTGAGCACATCAGCATCCTCACCAGCTGCAGCGGGATAAGCTGAAGCCACCATAACCATCCTCAGGAGCCAGTAACAGAAATACACAGCACAGGGCAGGTAACGATGGATGATCTACACGGAACTATTCCTGAAAATATTCCAAGCCCTGAGTCCACCTCTGTCCTTCTGTTTTCCCTAAGCTGTTATTTTCCCTCTGGCAAATTAAAAAAAAAAAAAATAATATTGAATTATAAGATTTAGGACAGCAAGCAAATTGGCAGCGCATTAATGTTGTTAATATTTTCATATGAAGCAAAAAAGCATTAAGCATCACTTGGGATAAATTATTTAAGGAATAAGCAATGCCGTGAATTTTATTCTCATTAGATAACAACATCCAAGTAGCACTCCTATGTCTCCTTTTCCCCATTTCCTACGCTACTCAGGCCAATGGCAGCGATGGAACAGTAGTCCCCAGGCTCTGCTGGCCCCAAGGCAACAGCTCTCATGAAGCTACCAACTCCCTCACTTCCAGTAGCCGAGCGTTGCCTGTGAGAGGGAGGTTGGGAAGAAGCGTTTGGAGAAGGGATGGGAGACGTGCAGCTCCCACCGACTCGCGGCTGCCCCGCGAGCCCTCCCGTGAGGGAATAGGCGCGCTCAACCCACAAGGATCCAGAAAAACTCACATGCACTGCGGCACCCGGTATCGCAACACCAAGGAGCATCTGCAGACATCACAAACACACGCTTTAACTGGCATGCAGGCAGCTACAAACGGCACACAGACATGCACAGCACTGTGTGGATCCAAAGGGGAGTATTAATAGAACACCGGCTGAATTAAACAAACAAAACAAACATCACTGGAGCAGGTCTAAGGAAAAGAATCAAGTCATTGACAGTTCTGACTTCTTTTAAATGGTCATCAAAGGCAGAAATTAGTGAAAAATACAGAACGAACATCATAAACGTTGTTTTTTAAAAGAAGGGTTAGTAATTTTTTTTCAGAACTCACAGGTTTTAACATTTTTATATCTTTTCCCAAACTTATTTATTTCACGTCTTCTTAGTTTACTCTAGTTATCTAAGCTATCTGTGCTCTCAAACCAAAGCGATTAAAAATGCTGCATTAATGTAAAGGACAAGCATTGTTAACACCACAACGCAAATGCAAATGAATTATTGGAACTAGTGCTAGTACAACTTAATTGTGTTAGGCTGGAAATAGATTATACTTTTCATGAATACTAAAGACATTTTGTTTTTATGGCTGTATAAGAATAATTCATTCATCAACTTTGATTCAAAAGTTATGATTGTTCAAAAATCAGAACAAATCAGTTTGCCTTCGTTTGTCAAAACTTAAAAGAGTAGGACTGCTGGTCACGTACATAGTTTGAATGCGATATTATGTGATTATTACTTTAAAAGTTCATATTTTTATGCCGTTAGAACAAGTATCAGGTTGCAAAAGGCAAAGATACTTACATACAAGATTTGCTAAAAATTTTGATTTGTTCACCTGCCCATACTGTTACATTAATATTCAATGAAAACCAGAGGCGGCTTCTCCATTTTCTTCCAATAAAACACACTACAAAAATCAAACTGTGTGTTCTTGCTTATGAAACTAGGATACTGAATCTCCTTTTATTAAAAACACGTCCAATATTCTTCTACTTGAAAAACACAGGTTGCAAACTGCCTAAGCACTGTTTTCAGAATCCACCAGGACTCAAATACTCCCCTCTCCTAGTTTGTAATATAATTTTACACACAGGTACGTGAACATATGCATATGTTAATATTCTAAATTGGCATCTGAAGCCAAAGATGTGATCTGTTTTGACACTAGGAAATGGGACCTTCCAGCTGTAAGGTCTAAAGAACATCTCATCAGTCAGCACATGGAGAGTCTGCATTTCAGCAGAATTTCTTTCAGAAAGATAAGGAAGAGGACGCTCCCACGTGTACCAAATCTCCCTCTCATCTTGCACACCTCAAGGCTCCAATAAAGGTAGTCCCACCCAGAACAAAATAAACTATTACTCTTTCAAACTGATTTCTTAGTTTTTAAACCATTCGCTATAATACGCCTCTCACAGACAGGCGGCCACCGATTTTTTACCATTTAACTTCGCACTTCAACCTTATCCTCTGGCACAGGTGCGGGCAGTGTCGATATTTCTTATGCAGTGTGACCGGGTGCACCTTCCCGTAATGAACAGCTTCGTTATTTTGGTCTGCCAGTAAAACGCCGTGCTGCGAGACCTGTCCTGCAGCCACCCAAGTGCCTCGCCAAAAGGCTCTGCAGTGCCTGCACGCCAGCGCACGACCGCCACAACAGGCTCGGTCGCTCACGTCAGGCGGGGGGACCCATCGCCTCGGAGAGTCTGACCCCCAGCAAACCCTCACCGACAGACACTTCGCAAACAGCGCGTCGTGCCCCACGGGCTGGTTCTGGATTATGGCTACAGAGATGCCCAAAATACCGCACCAGGCACGAAGCTGCTTCCACGGCCACATGGGAGAGCTAATACTTCTTTCATTAAAGCAATTCCTTCTTTTGTTTCCCCGATGGTCTTAATAAACACTCTAATTTTACGTACATGGTATTAAAGTACCTTAAATTTAAGTGCTAGCAGTTAATTGCTGAATTCTTCAGCTTAATGATTTAACCATTTTACACCATTTACATGTGACAACACGTGCAAGCAATTTAAGAGTTACCACCTGAGCGAATTAAAAATTATTCAGAAAAGTATTTTTGAAACGTAGGCCATAAAGGGATATCAAGTCACCAGGATTTAAGAAAATTTGCAGTCAGGAAAAAGATGCACGGGATGTGAAGAGACAGTGTTCCTACGTCTTCTATGCAGCAGTCATTAAAGCATATTTAAAGGTGCTCACAGATTTTTATCTAAATATTTTAACTATACCTTTGAATTATTACCTATATAGAGATATCCAAGTAGAAGGAAAGCAGCAATCATTCAAACAGCACCCCACACAGTTGGGGAATGTAGGAGTTGCTTTAATTACTATTTTATACAGTGCGTATTTCCAGAGTGGACAAAAATTAGCTTCAACCCTCTAACACAACATTTGAAAATTTATCGATCTCAAGCATATTAAATTCAATAAAAATTATCCTCATTACTACAAGACCTTTTAAAAATAACCAAGGATGATAGTTTAATTGGAGTGATACGTTTTGTAATATATCTACACCTTAGAGAGTAAATAAAATCTGATAAATAAATAAATAATTACATGTGGTAACTGAATAAAAGATAATTGCACCTTGAATTATTAAACCCCTAACACATTCATATACAGCAATTCAGTATTAGTTTTGTAGGTCATCTTCACTGCATTGCGACACAAATTCTTCCATTTTACTGCAACTTGGTTAGAACCACTCTGAGATCCGTACCTTGGGAAGACTAGTTTCAAATAATAAATATAAAGCTTCGGAGTCTTCATCTGAAGCTTGGGCATTTTCACAGGGAAGTCCCATGTAGCAGTTTGAATGGGAAGAATTGGTCTCTTGAGCTAAATTAAAAGGATTGCTAAATAGAAAGCTAATAGTGAAATGCGTAACAGCACAAACCCAATTCTTCCTCCTATTGCAGTCCGTTGGATATGAAAAAAGTTGCTACCCAGCAAGTCCATAGCGATCCCATTACTTTTGACGTTCGGTTGTTCATTCACCAAGTAAATACCTACGTGAAAGAACATGTTGCACCGTAGTGTCTTAATTTCACTTTCCCACCTATGATTTTTCTGGAGCACTCTTTGTATTAGAGCTGATAACTCTGAGCGGCACAGTAGCTATCCTATCTGTATGATGAAAAAGGAAACTGATGTGTTGTCCACAGAATGGTTTCCCACGTAACAACATAGTATTTCTGTGCTGCACGATTTAGGATTATGGCAGGATAACGCCAAAGCCACTTGGAAAAACAGGGCTATTACCAGCTGACTCAGAAACGTTGGTCTTGCCCAAATACACACCAAAAAAACCACCCCGGAATGAAATACACTTTTCAATTTAAGTGATAAATAATTTTGTGGTGTAAATTAGCCAGACAGTATTCTGAGTTGTCTGGACAAATGTATTGCTGTAAGAAAGAAAAATACCCCATTTAAATAAACTTCCTCCGCATTACTAGCATTTTCCATTATTTTTGTCAAGTTCTGACAGAACATCACGAAGAAAATGAACAGATGAGAAACCTATTTTCAATACTCTACATCTCTGTCACACTAAATACCAAACACCTAGTTCCAATAACTGACTTACTAGGCTATTTAGTAATAGCAGGGAGAAAAGTGGGAAAAGAACAGTATTGCCAACACTCCTCCGGTACCCAACAGGATGATGTGTCACACTGCAGCATACAGAAACATACATGCTCTTATAAAAACCATAAAGTTGACCATATCCAAGGAAAACTTCATCAGATTAGTATTTTTTTCTTGGCCTCTCTGAAGCCAAAAGAACCTACGTCATTTTACAGTGTCTGAGCAAGATGTCACCTCGTATTTCTGCCATATTTGTAGCACTACTGCTCAAGACAAAAGTCAGCTGGCAAAAAGCTCATAAAATACATCCAACTAGAGACAGAATTTGTCACAACTAACAGGATCTATAAAACTGGAAACTATTTTCACTTAAAACTAAGCACCTCAGAGAACTAAGACTGATGAAGGAATTAAACCAAGAAAACCACACAATTTTGTAACTGAAATCTGGTCATGAAATTGAAAAATATTAAATAATACCTCACTAGATGCCAAAAAGCAGAAACAATACCTTTCTTCAAGGTATTAGGATTCAAGGTATTAGGATTCAAGGGATAGGATTCAAGTGTTCTTATCTAGAGATGGCAGCACTAGGTCCAAAATTCTTCACCAGTGGTTTACTGATATTTTTCCGTATTAATCACCATTCGCCTGCACCTGACTTCATCTGAAACTGCTGAACATTGTGTTCCACCTGGATCCCTCCGTACCGTTTCAGGGAGGATCCAATTCAGACGAAGTACGCCGTACTATACTAGAAACACTGTCCAGCATTACTTTAAGAATTAGAAAAATGAAGTTGATCTCAGAATACGTGGTTTGCTCTTGTTCTTTAAGTCATCCAACCATAAAACAATCACAAGAGTGATGACACGTATTAAAGTATTTGAAATTACCACTTCTCGCTGTTCTTCTCTAGGAGTCAACAGAACTGACAACAATATACTTCCCAGGTCATGGTCAGGGTAGTGAGAATCCTTCAGACTCAAGGTAACATCTGTTTGCCTAGGAGACAAAAGTATATGCATTGATTTTGATTTCAGGCTCTCAGATAATGAAATTTCTGAATCATGAGAATTAAAGGCATCTGCATTTACATGAATCTACTTGAAAATGGAGTCACAAATTTACCCTATTTCTACTTCTAGGTATAGCAGTCTAAACACTCATAAATAAATACTAAATACTGTTACTCCTTGTTAAGTACTTATACGAAGTGAAGAACTGTAACATTAATGGATGAAAAAACTGGAAAAAAGTAAGTTAAACAGTAGGTGGTAATGCTGTGAATTAAGATGATGTAAAAACAAGACTAGATTGAAGTGTTTATGAAACTAACCTCTCCATAGACACTATAAAAAATGCTGTGCAGGATCGGTTAATATATTATTAACATTCATATTACATTAATTTCCTAAACATAAATGCTCTTCCTTGGCTAGTTTTATGTAGTGTAGGTTCATATAATTATTTTCCAGCATAATGTTCTATTTGCAATTCCACAAACACTGTATTAGAACACAACCATAAAAAATTACTCTGTAGGCCCGTTTGTGCCATACCTATTTAATTCCAATGAAGTGAGATCCAAAAATGCCGAACCAATAAAGTCATCTTGAAGTCCAAAGTCATAGTCAAAGACCTAAGATGCAGAGGAGATAAATGCGTTTTTCAGTATTGGAAATCTTTTTTTTTTTTTTTTTCATATTTTCTTGCTTCATGAATGGCTCTTGAAACTCCCTTTTCCAGAGTTAACCCACACGTCTCTCACATGTCAAACCAGGGCTACCGGAAAGTAACCTCCAACTTTCTGGCCACAAAACACGTTTGAAACTGGTTGTGTAAAAGTCAGAATGCATCATGTACGGGCACGGGGGTACACTACTACTACCTGATCCCATATGTGAACAGCATCAATTTTATTTAAAAAAAAAAGAATCATTTTTATAAGCATAAGCACTGAAAGAAGGAAGAGCGAAAGAGTAACTGAAGTTAAGCAGAATCATTGATTTGCTATACATGAATTGATGCCCTTATCAATTTTGCAAAAGACAGGCAGGAGGGCAGGGTGTGATTGTGAAAGGTGGGCTATTACAGCACTTGCATCAGTACTAGAAATGACGAAATTGTAGGTTTTGAAGGTTGTATAAGTTTCTAGGCTTTAGAAATACTATAATCTAAAATGAAAACTGAATGGATACGTGAAAGGGAAGAGTGACATTTATTACTCTACTATGAGGACGCTGTCTGCTAACTTGCTACCTAAAAGAGAAAGCATCTGGACAGATTTAATGACATCCAAGCAGGAATCTGTGGCCAGTATGTGGAATGGTATCGATGACCTGAGACGGATTATGCTTCCCCAAGTCATTAGGAGAAATAAAAAATAAACTGGGGATGGTGTTTGGAGGGAAATAAATAAAAAAAGGTGGATGGCAACAAGGAAAAGGTTTGACACAAAACTACAAAAATAAAAAATGGGAAAATGTTAATTATCAAAATCAAATATTCTTGGTAAGTTAAATTTTCCTGGCAAATATCACCATGAGAATTTCTGAGGACCAGAATATGCCTTCCCTCTAAGTAAGAGTGAGACTCGTGAACAGCTAGGAATGAGAACATTTAACTGAGGTTCAAGGCCTTAAATTTTGATAAAAATATTACAACTGTTGTAGTACAGAAAGTCTTTTCCAGGAGGCAGTTCGAGCTGTTCATCTTCTACAAAGACCTTAATACGGACCGGGCTGACGGTAGTAACAGCAATCCCACAGCCCAGTGGCGACAGCAGTGCTGCAGGACTGCAGGGCGGAATGCAGGATCTGAGCACAAGACTCTCGCATTCATTGATCTACCTGCGTGGGAACCCTCATATTTTCTCTGCCTAATATCCATTCTAAAGGGGAAAGAAAACAAACGGTGAAAACTCAGTTCATGTTGCAAAATAGAATTGTTTTCTCCCCCTGAAAAGTACCAAGATGAAAATGTCAAATAAATATTTTCAGCTAAGCACAACTTAATCACGTGGATCTGGACTATAAAAACTGGAAAAAAAACCCAAAAAAGATATAAAAATGGAAATATTTCACACAGCGTGCCCAGAATACAGACCTTACACCACTTCACGCACTCTTCTTGCAAAAAAAATAAGAAATGCACACACCTATTCCCTTGTGACCCTAGTGCAGGGTTGGTGTTTGGCATGAATGAACCAAACCAGGCAGCTGTGTTGTGAGTGTTCTTCTTCGAATCTGCCTCCCTCTTTCACAGTGCTGGGCACGGGTTCCTTCCTTATGTGTCACTAAGCTTAATACGGGGAGGAAAATGCCAATTGAGAGTTCTAGCTAACTTTATGCTTTTCTAATAGCGATGTACTTTATCTGAGCAGAATACATAAAACATACAGCAGATCAATACTCCAGGGCTGCTGAAGTGGCATTCTTTTACTAAAAAAAACCCTACGCTTTTGTATTTCAGTTAAAAATTTTGCATGTTTTTGAGATTAAGACTGATAGTGATCTGAAGCATTATATCATTTCAGACCAATTAAAAGGATTACTTAGGTGAGACTGAAGTTTCCAATCCCTCTCCAAGTATTTTGACCTACGTATGTTCTAATTAGAACCCTAAGACTACAGTTTTTCCAATAACATTTTTAGAACTTAATTTTTATCTACTTTGTTTTACACAATTAAAGATAACTCTTGGATATAGATCACCATAAACTATTGGAAAGTGACAGAAAAGTGCCTTTCTGTTCCATGCCTATAAAACAATAATCACATTTTTTCTAGTTTCCATTCCAATATGGATAGCTAAGAACTACGAGTGGCGCTGCTGCTAATGACTCTGGGCATTGCTGGCCTCTCTGATTTAAACTCATTCTATCTGTAATTTTGGAATAAGTGATGCCTCCATTATGACAAAATTATCCTCACCTGTGATACACTAAGCAGAGTTACAAGGTAAATTAAAAAAGAGCATAAAGCATTATGAAACATATAAGCAAACCCTCTGTGTTCAAGTACAAATAGAAAAAAATCAAAACCTGGCAGAATTGGGTACACATCTTGATAAATTCTCCAATGAACCTCAGCAAATAATTGCTTTTAATGGGATAGATTATGCTTCATATCAGAATTATGCAATATTTCGATAAATAAAAGGCACGCCATCATCATGAAACAGTTTACTTTCTCTGCCCTTCTCCTAAGATCACACTAAAGAAGTCTAGAACAATTATGACCTGAAATACACAAAAATATCTGCATTTCTCTTTCTTTTTTGTGGGGGGGGAAATTTTGATGTCATCATTAAACAGATGTAATGTACATAATTTTCACCTCTAAATAATCGAGTAACGCACTATCGCACAATAAATTTTCCAGCATACAAAAATCACAAAATATAAATTCTTTCAATAACTCTTCTGTTCTAATTTGACAGATATAAGCAAGATAGCATCTCACCTTTATATACAGCGGTTCTCTTGGGTTATCTATAAGAATGCAAGCTTTTTCTTCCCACACAGGATTGAGGTTCTTGTGTATTGTCTTACTTCTAAATACTTCTTTTCCTCCAAGTTTGAACTTGACATACGGATCACTGGTTCCTGTTAAAGACACATATATACTGTTCATTATGTTCTTCTAATACATTAAGAGAATGGAGACTAAATTACCTTAAACAGAACTAAATGTAATTTCTACTGATAAGTAAATTAAAAACAGCAGCTGAGAACAGAATTTTTTATTGTCACAATTTATTATTTTCCACAGTGTCATTACTCCGGTAATTCACTGCGTTAGCATCAAATGGGTGCTTGCATCACCTTCTACTGTTTGCAATCCGTATTGAAAGTCATACATGAAATCCTGGCTACTGAAGTGTAGTTTTCAGTTAACAGAATTATGTCCTTGTTAGGACCAGGATTTTGACTTAATGCAATCACAAAAATCAGATTATAAAATTAAAGTTGTTTCTGTGAAACATTAATCTAATTATCTTATGCCTTTGAAAAGGCACAGGCTCCACTGACACTACTAGTGTAACTCTTCATTGAATTTATTGTGTCCAGGCTTCGCTCTTCCACAAAGAAACACTTCCCACGACGCTCACGATGAGCAAATCAACTCTAATGTCAGTCCACAGAGTTCACATGCTTCACCCACAGGAGAGCACAGGGCTAAGCCCCTGATGCAACTGAACAACAATTAACTACGACCAGAAAGACAACCCTGAGGGGAACTGAAAGAGAAATGTTAAACACGGCACCAATGGAGAACGGATGTGGAACTCTCAGAAGGAACAAGTGGTGGAAGGAGGACTCTTGGGGTGGCATGTGCTGGGGGCACAGAGATTAGCAGCCACCCAGAAGCATATCTTTGTCCTCTTTGCAAGACGCCCACGCGAAGAGACAAAGGACGGCAAGCAAAAACCTGACGGCGCACACAAAGGTGTGACAAGATGAGAGAAAAATCCCAGCCCCCAGAAGGTAAAAAATGGACATCCAGAGCCGGCACAGACATGGTCACCCCACTAGAGGAAGCCCCAGAGACGTGAGGAGGACCTGCCGGTTGCCGTCCTTCCCCTCCCCGCCATGCAAGACCCAGATAACGCATCTGTGCTTGTGAGCGTGAGCGTGCGGTCTGAGAGTGTGACAGCAAATCAGACCAGAATCGGTTTTGGTTTAAAATAAATCACTTTCCCCAGCCACAAGGTTTCACACTGTGATGTGCTGGTCGCCGACACCACGCTGCGGTGCTGCTACCCACACCTGACCCCAGCTCCCCCTGCACTGACCTGAGCTGGGTAAGGGGGAAAGAGAGTGAACGTGGGGGCAGGAGAGGGGCAGAAGTGGCCAAGTGCCTCTTTCTCTTGTGTCATTTTGCAGCCAGATGGGCACCAGGGCACAGCTACAAGTTGTGCCTGTGACAGTCCTCATGAAACCACCTCCATGGTGGACTGAGGAGAGACTGCTTGTCTTTTCCTGCACATTTTGATTACGAAAATACAATTAAGTCTTTAACAAAAGAAAAAAAGCTGGATAGAAAACTCAAGCTAATACCTTCCCTAAAATGCCACTTGGTAAGATTTCATTGTTATGTAAGTGAAATTCATTTTAATTTAAAATATTGGACGGGATTCATATTTCTATTTCTCTCTCAGCTACTTCTGAGCCTTAATAATATCAGTTTGATTGATCCGTGACTATCTTAAAATAAACAATAATTCTAGCATGAATAATAATTGCATTTTCATGCACCACAGCAAAATTATAAGACAACCTTTTTTTTCCTAATTTTAATGCTTTTCACACCACCAGCATATTCTAGAGGTTTGTGTTTACCCTCCCCGGGCAATGCAGTCGTTAGCTTTTGTTAAAACTGCAACATACTTTTCTAAATATAAAGGCTGGCATGACCAAAGCTCTTTGCACTATTTCATGCAGCCACAAGATGTCAGTACTCTTTACCTAAAATTATATATCCCTTTCAAAAAACTATAGCGGTGGAAAACTGTGATCTCACATTGTGTCAGAGTTACGGTCAGTCCCTTCTGAAATTACTGGGGCAGAATTTCAGTAGCGTCAAAATGTTTAGTCTGGCACAATTAACTTTTTCCTTGGTTATTCAAGTAGTGGTGATGCTTTTCAGGGCAAAGATCTCGCATCTGAATTAATTCTGTGAAATCTGAAGAATACCTTGAACGTGGACACCAACAAATCAAGATCAGTAATCCAAGCTGTAACTCCTCCGCAAGCCATAATTCTCCCGATGATTTTCCTCACGGTTGCCATGAAGCGCAAATACCTGGCCTTTAGGCACTATCTTTTGCCGTGCAGACTTCACAAATCTTAAAAACTCTTGAAATGTGAAGTCGATGTAAAACACTCTTGTGAGATACATACTCAATAAACAGTTTAAGATCCAGATGTCAGATAATTTAATATTAATTCATTTTTATGCGTAAATTCAGTAGTAGCGTGGGTCAAATGTTAGTTCCACTTAAAATACATCACAAAACCCCAGGGTTTGTGTCTCTGTGCTTTGAGAGCTGAGAACCATTAAGAAGTTTCCTTGAACACATCTCTACTTTAAAGCTGAGAACTCATTAGGTCCACTTAGTTAAAAGCTCCACGTCCTCCACAGAGCTTTTCCATTCCTTGAAGAGAGACCATCAAGTTTACATATAAAGAAAGACAAGACTAAAAAAAATAAATAACTCTAATCAGCCATGCAATCATTCAGTAATACCTTCACCTAATGGGAGGGCAGAAGGAGGAGCAGAACAGGGACCAAAACGTGGTCCTCTCTCAGTTCTGCTGAACTGCACCAAGCCACCTCCAGCACTGCTCTATGTCACCGGGTCCCAGCCTTAATATATAACAACAACCATTTTCACACATATTATACAATTTTAATATATTAATTGTGCATTCATATTAATATTGCACTGTTAATAATGCATATTTCAATATATTATCTAAATACATTATGTAATAATATACTGATACGTCATTTTAATCAACAATTCACATATTTTTGGTTTTTTAAAGAGAAAAACAAATTCAGTTTACCTGGGGGCCTTACTTTTAACAGTGATTACAAGCTCATGACAGAAAACCTGAAAAAAACTAAAGATGCCTCAGGCTGAGCCTGCAAAAACCTGGTAACTGTCACAGATTCTTGTTGAGTCTCAGACTTTTCATCCGTTTCCTGCTTACCCAACCATTCAAATGAACCCAACACACCAAGGCCTAATTGCACAAACATCCGCCTTGTCTGCAGCAGCTAAGAACATCATCGTGAGCCTTCACTCGCGAGCTTAAAGCCTTTTCTCACAAAACCCCCCAACCTGTGAGACGCTGCTCTCTTGTTGAAGCATCACACATAAAGGCGATAAGGACTCCCGGCACAGGGTGGCAGCCTCTCTTTTCCTGGGAAACGCTGGGAAACAGACACCGAAAGATGCTGCCGAAGTTCAGGACAGAAACTCTCCACCATCGCGGCCGCCGTCCCCGTCTGAGAACCACCTTCTCCCGCCGTCCCGCGGGGCCAACGCCGGCACCAGCACAGGGGGCTCCCGGCACACACCTCCGAAATGGATTTTGCTTTGCAAGACATCCATGAATCTCATAAGCAGACATAAAAGAAGGTTAAAGAATATTTTGCCAGAGAAATATTCAGGATGTTTGTTCAAAGGAATACTAAACTGCTTCTCGGAAGGAACCGAAGCTGTGTAATAGAGTGGAAACACAGCACAGGCACGTTTGGCCAGAATAATAACCAAAGTTGTATTGGATAGATAGAAGATGCAATCCCAATAAATTGTATAATTCACTTAATTGTTTCCCCAGGCTTCGATAACAGGCTTTCCAACACGATTAGACCGCTTGTTCAACAAACTTTGTTCCTTATTAAATATAATATAATGTCATAAACTGCTACACGAACAGTGAACACCGGGGTGAATGCAACCATGAGACCAAGCAACGAGCTTGAGACTGCTCCCCCACGACTGGTGCTAATGAGACAGAAAGGACGAGGCAAAGGTCTCCATATTCCTCTACGGTATTTTTGCAGTACGACCAAGCTACCAGCACGTCTGAAAAAACCTCAGCTGCAGATCTACCTATAGCATACGGTAACGAGACACAAATTCTTAAGGCAATTTTTAAAATCCTACACTAGAAAGAGAGAACACAGGCTATAAAAAAACCAAAATAATATAGACGAACAATACTGAAAACCAGCATTTTCAGCTGTCGCTTCAGGTAGAGATGTTTTTGTACTTCATACAACAAGAAGAAAAAAAATATAGTTTAGAAAAATGGTGAGTTAGCAAGAACATTTATTAAACATGCTAATTAACCGATTTAATTAAAACTGTTTAACTATAGCACGACTAAATCCATTCATTTTTCCACCACTGCTGTCCACTCACGGTTTAACTTCTGAAACAGAACAGAAAGCCATATGCAAGCCCGTTCTGAAAAACAAGAGTGACTGTGCCGTAAAAGCTTTTGCACAGTTCAGATGCTCATCACCCTGCAATTCAAAGTCGAGTTTCAATTTGTCAAAAAAGTTAAAAAACTAACTTTCCCCTTGGGAACACCTGGTTTTCAGCCTGTTGAGAAAAAGATCTCAGAAAGGAAAACAGGGCAAATCAGAGAAACCATCGTCTTCTCCTCTCCCGATGGGTTTAGTCATAGGTAAAAAAGCAAGGAAACCCACCCCCTAAGGTCTCCCCTGTTATCACGGCTGCACTTGGACCACTTGGGACACAAGATCCTCTTTTTTTTAACCTACAGAGACATTAAGGCTAAGCAGTAACCTTACAAAGGTTTCAGCCCATCCGGTTCCTAATGTAAATCACGAGTCTCCTTTGGATTCACTGCACATACACAGCAAATAACAGACAAATTTCAGCCTAATGGTTTGAAAAATAGAAGCTTCAAATAGCATTAGATGGAAATCACGGCCATTAAATAGGATTTGCTGCTGTACAGGGCACAGCAGGAATACTGCAGGAATAAGCACAATCTAAAATGCAGTCAACACACAATAAATACGGGGGAACAGAATTTTTCATCACCACAAGTAATCAGGCAATAAGGCAATCAGGCAATGTATGCACTTCCAGAAGTACAAATAAGGCAAAAGCATGTTCTTAATTCGTTTTACGCTTAGAACTGTAACTAAACCTCTGTCACGGCTTTCTATTATTCCCCCATTTTACTTTCAATCTTGGAATCACTTCATTCCATCTACAATTATTTGAAAAGAAAGCAAGCCACTAGAGATGTGCGGAGCTGTGCAATAACTTTGATGTCATAATTCCTGAGAAGTTTAATTATTAATACAAACATTTGTTGTGGATTCATTGCACGAAGAGCTCTCTCGCTCCCCTTCTCTCTGACCCCATCCACACTCATTCCCCTCTTCATAAAATTCCTCTCCAGTGATTTTCTTAGTTACAACCAAAGTAGAAGAAAAAGTGGGGGAAGAGTTCTCAAGTACGTGTCAGCTGAGTATATGAAGCAAAACACCTACTAGTTCACAGCATTTTACGTATTTCCTATTTCCAAACTGCAGTACGAAGCATCTCATAAAAAGAAACACAGAAGACTATGTCTGCTCTGTCCCATCTTTTATTCTGAAAAGTAGGGAGGATACTTACCACAAATTACTTTAGATTAATTTAACAAACAGAAAAAATAATTGTTATTATTTGTCTTGTACAAGAGCTGCCCAGCCTACCTTCTCCTTGGTCTTCAGCAACCCCTTAAACACCACAACTAAACACCGCAACACTAAAATCTGCAGCTTTTCCACAAATAATGCTACTTTCTGGCCTATGCACCTAGCGAAGAATTATCCACGCAGCTCACCTAAAAAGGACACTAATTAGTTTAAATGATACAAGGCACTTGTGGAAAACCAATATCCTAAGAATGAAGATCCAATTACAAATTCACAGTGAGCACATGGATGCTACAAGATGGAGAGTTCTTCTACTCAAAAGTCAACACGGAGTAGAGAATTTTAATTATTCAGTGCCCATTAAAAAAATATTGGTTGTAACAATCACAGCTTTTATGTTTCTTTTGAAGACTCATTCCTGCCATAAAAAAGGCAGTGTTAGTACGATATTTCAGCGCTGCCCATGAAAAGTTACTTAGTTTAGTAAATACTCATTTGAGCAAATACTAATTATGCTTGTGAAATAGAATGAAAAAAACATGGGAACAGGACAGAACAGACAAAAAGCAAACGTGCCATCGTCAGCCTAATTTCAAGAAAACATTCGTGTTTCATTTTAAGCATGGCTGAAGTCAGACTCATTTAAACAGGATTTAAGAAGGCTACGGAAATGTTTTGAGCAGGCAGCTCAAATTATAGTTCTAGTTAATATATTTTAATATCAACAGAATTACATCCCTTAATCAAAGGAAACACTGTTTGCTCTGCCCCAAAAACTGAAATAATAATCTTCCTGAAATTGCTTAAAATCTTCCTGGAATTGTTTAAAGCATTTCTTTTTCCAAGACAGCCAGCTTTTGCAAAATCAGAGGTTTTAACTCTTCTGGGACAGAGGGCTCTGATTTGCTTTGTCTAGAAAGCACAGCTCACTGTTGGTCTTACACATTATACCTTCCATTTGTATAGAAATAACCTTTTTGATATGTGCTTGCAATTGACAAACATGTGAGTTGCCCTTGGAACAACGCAGTCAGTGATCTTTCTCTCCAGTAAAACGTGCAAGTTTTCCCCCATTCCCCAGGGATAATGATTTATTGCACATTAAATGCAAAGTGAAATAAAAGCTGAATCTTAAAATGTAAGGGGGGGGGGGGGGGGGNAAAAGTAGAAGCCTTAGCAGCCCAGTTATGTTTGGCACAACAAAAAAAGGTACAATGTATATTTAATACCTTTGTTGAAACGGATTCTCATTGCATATGCAATCCCAGTTAAAGCCATACGAAGGAAAACCTACACTATGAAGAACCATTCACAGAAACATACTACGTTAATCTTGCCTTAGAAGAATACTTCAATTTAACTAGCTGGAAAACCTTAATGTTGGTATTTCCTTATTTACATATAGCCATCTGAAAACAAACAGACATAGCAGAATGATGCTGACAAAGCAGGACTTTCGATTCTCTTTTAACGACCAGATGCAGAGGTGTTTGATGCCTTCCAGTGACTTTGAGTTAACAGACCGGATTCCTCCACGTGAACCACGAGGGGAGGATGCTCTGGAAGCCCCAAGCCCAGCTGCCGCTGCCGCTGCTCTGCCACTTCACCTGCAGGACCAGTAAAAGGCTTCGCGGGGATTTGGGCGACTGGAGTGGCGGAGACCACTGGAGTGCTGCGTCATGGTCCCGGGCCAACAGGTCACCTGGTAAGAGGAATCTCTCTTTTTACTCTTGGCATGAATTCCCACTGCAATAGCCGGCTCAGGAACGTCACTCAGCTTTTGACACAGGAATCTGCATTTTCCACAGCAGCGCAGCAGCACCAGATGCAAACCATGCCATTTAACCAACATGCTGTGCGTTTATGCATTACAGCCCACAGGTGACTCGACAACCTACTAAGCTTTCTTTTTCTACCTTATTTTAGCGCTGCCAGAGTCCTCTTGCTTTATCTCCATTACTTTATAGCTAGAGGAATAAGACGATTCAAACCTTCAGTGACATGTTTATTTATGCCTTGTAAAGAGTTACTCAGCGAACACCTACATTCATACAACGATCCAGAGATGTATCCAGGAACACACGCTTATTCCCCTCCTATGAATATTTATATCTTCTTTGAGAAGAAAAGCTATTAAAGAGGAATGAAAGCTTAGCCTCTACAAACACGAGCAGTAAACATGCACATTTTGTAATCCGCAGTGTTAGCGCTATGCTCCACATGCCTAGCAAAGGAAAAATCCATTTAACTACACAATACAACTGCCACGTGAAATTAAAGTGAATGATAAACATGTTCCTACAAGACGTAAAGAATAAGAATCATGGCAATGAAATGGAAAGAAAGGGAAATAATTGGAGATTCATTATTAAATAACTCTGTTTGCTGAACAAGCAACTCCCTGGTGCATTTATCATGGAAGAGAAGAAGAAGAAAACAGTATCCTCAGTACTGGTATTAAAACCCGAAACAGCCATTTCTAAGTGATGGTAAAAAAGCTATAGCCAAAAAAAAAAAAAAATCCCTAGTGTTATAACTAGAATATTTTGTTAGTCTCACTGCAAACAAATTTTGATTATTGCTACCCTTTTTTGGAACTACTAGAAATGCAGTCAGAACTACAGTTTTCCAGTTTGGGACAAAAAAGTTCCAAACGATGACAATTTACAAGGAAGAACCTGAGCAAGTACAAAGCCATGTCACACGAGCTTCGGACGAAGTGTATTGGCAGGCAATTAGTGTGACTCCCACTTCAGCAAGCCCCACGGGGCTGGAATAACGGTGACACAGTAGGAAACCCCACCTTGTGTCCTGTATCTCCTGCTGCACTCACAGGAAACTTTTTGGCCTTCAGCAGGAGTTTGGGCTCGTCTGTAACAGATTGCGCTCACTTAAACCCAGCTCTTCCGTCCTTCTCCGCCTCACCCCACGCAGCTCACACCAAAGCCTCCACGTTGCGCTGCCGCCATGAAAACCGGGCTGTTGTGCGGATGAAACGATGTTCCTTACACCTCCTCGTCAGCCCGTGTCCGTCTTCTATGTGTGTCTGCGTGTTTAGATCAAGATCGCTTGGGGATGGATTGTGCCCACGATTCTTGTCTCATTCGCTCTTCTGCCATACGTAATTCCAAAAATTCCCATTTCTGCCTTTAATTACAACAGTATTCACTAAGCAGTCAGCTAAGACCAGAATGACTCTGTTCTAAAAACTGCTCTTCTTAATTTCTCTGTATTGATGTGCTAATCCAAAAGCATTCCCTACCAGTAATTAACAAGAGTGGTAACAATGGGATCACAGGAGTGCCATCTAATGGTACATTTTCATAAAAGTTTCGTAAACAAATTTGCCCATCAATTTTATTCTTTCTCATACCGCATCATGAGGTCAGCTGAATGGTCACACGAGACCCATCATGCCTTAAAACAGCGGGGAAAAAAAATCCCTGACTTCATATCCTGGAGAAAACATTTTCAGGGAGCTGGACTCCTCTGAATTTCAAATTATATCATGCTTGAATAATTTCAAGGTATGTCACATCATTTCTTACTGATGTTTTATGTTACACAGTGCATGAGTACTCCAGATTTCGTTAGAACTCCCTCCTATTCTTCTAAATTGACCTGTAATCAAAATACAAAAACACAAAGATCCTCTCTGAACTGCTATTTATGAGTGCTTAATGCAGAGTTTCCCTAGTTTCTGTTCTTAATTGTAAAATTCAACCCCTCCAATGGCCTCTTCTAGAAAAAGTGAGAAACCTATTGACAGCATTTGTCCCAAGAAGGTAAGGATTATTTTCTTGTTTGCTTTCTACTGCATTTTTATAGGATTCTAATACATTGTTCATACTATTTCTCACATGCGACTTTTACAAGAGAGGAACTTCTGGCCCACTCAGACTGACGGAGATTCTACTACCAACTTCAACAGATCAGAAATAAGTTAAGCAATCAAAAAATCCAAAGTGCATCTGAAGTGCTCAGGAAGCCTGCTGTGATTGTGACCTGCTGTGATATGGCTTGTGATTTCTCAGCCTACAATTAAGCTATTTCGCCCACAGTCCGTCTCAATACAACTGCCAACTTTGCTGCGTATCTGTTTTCCTCGTGTACTGCAAACTGACCTAAAAGCAACTAATCAAAAAACGTATTCAAAAAACTAGAAAGTTATTTTTACATTTCATAATTATATTTTTTTCAATATCCACTCACTCGTATTGATAAACATTTCTTTATATGCTCCATAATTATCATAAATAAATCTCTATTTCGGGAATTAGTATCGTTGACTTTTTTTTTTTAATTAAATTTTTCACTAAATTAAACAGGCTGCTCCCCACAGATGTAGATTCTGGTCGAAAGTACTCTGCAGCTCAAAAAACCCCTGTCTTTTCTTTGGATGCCTAAACAGTAGGGTTGTGAGGAAGCTGGTAGAGCGCACGAGCCTTCTGAAGCGGCGTTTGAAAAATGCCCGTACTTGCCAGTTTCTGCTGCGGGCGGCACAAAGCCAGCGCTCACCAGCAGCTTCTGCCAGACCTTGCCACCAGGAAACACACAGCAACTGTTGCTGTCTCACGAGGTATCACGACTGAGTTTACTTTCGAATTCTTGTGGAAATTTTCACTGTAAAATGCCAAGGAAGGGCTGCTAAACCACGTTC
Source organism: Stercorarius parasiticus (assembly GCA_013396915.1). Taxonomy (NCBI): domain Eukaryota; kingdom Metazoa; phylum Chordata; class Aves; order Charadriiformes; family Stercorariidae; genus Stercorarius; species Stercorarius parasiticus. The sequence goes on from VWZL01004425.1 coordinate 170,134, forward strand.
TCAAATTATTTAATAAACCCACAATTTACTTGAGACAGCCCATCTTCCTATGGGAACAGACTGTCCCTTAAAAGCTTAGGGAAGGGCGTTCACCCACCCTCTTAGAAGGCTGCCATGCAGTTTCCTCAGGTGTGTCCTTCCTCTTGGGATGGAGAAGTGAGGAAGACCCCAGGGGCCAGAGTGTGTTAAGAGAAACACGACAGGCCAGGTGCTTACCAAAATACAAGGGAGAACAAGAGATCGGTGGGGTGCAAATGATGGGACTGACCTTTTTTCTGCTCCCCATGTGAAGGGGAGAAGCTGTTCCCTTTCCCTCTGAAGTTTTCAAGGGAACAGCAGGGTACCACCACCAAGCAAGGACTTCCTAAAGTGTGCAAGAACTCCTGGCTATGACAGAAACAGAAAGCCACACTGGATGAAAAATGCTGCATGCAGACCTAGTGGCAGCTGTTTGCTGGACAGATTAGACTGCATATTAGGAAAAATTTCTTCACCAAAAGGGTTGCCAAGCATTGGAACAGGCTGCCAAGGGACGTGGTGGAGTCGCCATCCCTGGAGGGATTTAAAAGATGGGTAGATGTGGTGCTGAGGGACACGGTTTAGTGGTGGATTTGGCAGTTCTAGGTTAACAGTTGGACTTGATGACCTTAAAGGTCCCTTCTAACCAAAAGGTTCTATGGAGAGGTGCCGGCACAGTGAGGGACCTGGCAGTGAGATTAAACTGAGAGCAGAAGGAACCGAAGCAACAGATTGAACCCATCCTCCAGTGGACTTTGGCACCTTCTGCAAAGGGACTTGCTCAGATGGACAAAGCTGCTGTAGAACACTAGAAGTGCACAACCTTGTTTCTCGCTACTCCTCTCTGCTCGGTCCTCCTGCCTTTTCTGCATTGCGAATGAGAACTATTCCCCATCACCATCAGGGATGAGTCACTACCGCCAGGACCCTGCGTGGGATCTGGCCACCTTTTGGTGAGCAGAAAATATCGCCAGAGCTGCGAAGCATCAGGAGGCCGGGCTGGAAGGGGAAGAGGAAGCTCCTCTTCCTCGGATGCCACCCCACGCGTCCACCGCACCGCTGCCGAGAGCGAAACAAGGACCAGGCAGAGCAGAAAGGAAACCGGAAAGTATTTTCCCAGCCTGCATTTTACACTGGGCAACGCTGACCTGTACCTGCTGGCAATGAGGGTGAAATCCATAATTCCCTTCAACCAAAGCTAACTTCTCTTTGCAGAGAAGAAGAGACAAAACTCCTGAATCTTAGGCATCTTTACTCAAATACAGCCAAAAAGCACTACCTACCTAACAAGGTGTACCTTTAAATAAAACATCCTGTAAATGTTTTTACAGACTGTGAATGCTGGCACACTTATCTACATATATTTACATGAATTCCAGGGTAACCAGCATGCCAAGCTGCCATTTCTTGTTTGAGCATCTTATCCTCACTACCTCCGTAATAAGGAAACTGGGCATTTAAAAATCAGTTCTTCCAGACATTCACAACCGCAGGAGTTCTTTAAAGTTATTACATGTATTTTTGATTCAGATAAAACTTAATGTAACCTTTCTGAAACAACTTTTTATAAACTAACGTTCTTACCTATTCCAATGAACTAAATATAAACCCTTTGATTTGCATCCAAAAACTAATGATATCTGATTTCCTTCATATTGAAGAGCATTCAAATTCCATACCTAATTAGTACATTAAAATAAAAATATAAATAAAGAGCTACTTTGATGAATGCTCACAATTAGTGGCATGAAAATACTGATCCAAAAGGCCTTTTAAGAATAATTTGGCATCTGGCTACCTGTTACAGGACGAATAGCATTTCTCTTCGGTTATTGCCTTGTGATTATTTGCCACATTCGGAAGATGACACAAGCACTACACTACTGATTTACTCCAATAATCCTCTACTCTCATCTCGGCAGGAAACAGAACAGGGGCATGTTCCCATCAGTCCCAACTGTGGGACAGGCTCAGCGATATTTCACAATAAGTAAAATTTATTCCATAATCCCGGTCTAACTGAATTATCAGGATGAAGAGTTTCTTAGTCTCCGAAGCTATGCTGCATACGCTGTGTTGTAATCAAGCTGAGGACTGAATTTCAGTATCCTACATTAGTGAAACCCGCGGTTCACACATAAATAACGCGCTCTGTAGTTAGGCTTAAATTAAAAATCTTTTCCAACAATTTTAAATGTATTGCCCTACACACTGGTTTGCTTTCAATACTCTGTCATTGCACAAAATTAGGCATATCTTAAAGGGTTATGTAATCATCTCACTTCACTTGTTATTTCACTGGCGCTTAACTTTTCTTCTAGATCCTGAAAATGTAGATATATACAGCTATTCACCAGAGAAAATGCAAAGTCTATGAGTATGTTCTTCCACTATTAGAGTTCTTCAGATTTTCCTGGTTTTGACAGACATCTCTCCCAATTATTCTCCATTTAGGCAGATAGCTTCTTACTGATGTACTTATTTCATATCGGAAGTGGTAAATTTATCAAATTGATATGCAGCCCCTGCGCTGCACGGGGACACTAAACGCATGCTATTCCTGGTTACTTCTGGCCATCGTCGGGTGCAGGTTTCAGTACCAGCGTCAGCCACCGAGGGGTCAACCCCTCAGCTGTTTCAACACGGACAGATTCTCTAATCTTAGGAAGCATTTCTGCACTGTCTCCTGCGGAGAGACACACACAGATCTGGCAACATTATCCACTTAAGAGGTCAAGGCCTTTGACGACGATAAACATCTGCCTGCCGGCATCTTCCTGCAAGATATCACACAGAAAATGCACTGCTGCTGATCATCATGAAAAAGCCAACGAACATTTCGCTCATTCCTCGTGCGAGTTTGCAAGATTGGGTCTATCTTCATGCATCTTGTAAAAAAACAGAATTACAAATTTTAAAGCCAGAAGGGATCAAATTCATCGTGTGTCTACCCTGTTTTTTGACACGACACGAAGCCCTCGGGATCAACCTGTGCTACTTTTTTCCCCAACTTTGTCTAAAGTGGAGCACCAAACCAGCACTGTACGTTTCTCAAAAATCACAAAAGGGAGTGGATTCCAGGCTCCAGTGAAGTAAGAAAACACTGTGAGGAAAACCTATTTAAAACACATGAAAGAATCTATGATTCTATAACTTTCTTTTGACTGAAGAGAATTGTAGAAAACCAATGACTAAGATGTAATTCTCCTTTTTCACCAATTACACTGTAACATTTCAGGTTGCATATCAAAATGAGTCTCTTTAAAGCAAAAATGCATCAACCACATGGGTTTTTGTTTTGTTTGTTTAAAACCAATACTTAAGATACTGCAAAACATCTATAAAGGCATCTTACCAATACGAAGTAGCCACATAAACTCCACATCCAAGAACTGAGAGATCAGGAACAAATCAAAGGGGTTTTTTTTTTTAACCTAAAAATTTTAACTGAGAAAAAGCTCTTAAAAATATACATGATATTACACAAATACTATATATGACCAAAAAAAAAAAAAAAGATAAATCAAAACTAAAAAGGAAAACATAAAGATGTAAGTAATAAGGTTAGTTTGTTAATATTACCAACTTACAAGATCCAACATTACAGAGTTTTTCCCAATATTATGGGAAAAAGTCGCAGAAAACAAATTTTTAAATCTAAGTAAGAGTATGGTCTACCTTAGGATGGGCTTAAATAAAGCATATGTTGTAAACCACACTTGTGGTCACTGTAGGATTTTGCCAGAAGCGAAAACATAAACCGTCTCATCACATAGCTGGGATGAAGTTACGGTGCCACAGCTCATTGGTACTTCGAAGGAAAGCCGGATCAGACGAAAGACTTTTCTTGTGAAGATGAAGAGTTAAAATGAGTAGTAACATTTCCTTCCATCATACTGCATACACCGGAGCAAAAACATCACCTGTTACAGGGAAGGATTATTTTCAACCACTGGAGAAGACAACAGCAAGATGTTGGTCCTGTCGTGAAGAATGTTCTGCTCCCTGTTTGCTGTGACTGTCAGTGCTTATTTTTCAACTAATAGCTGTGATTAATGCTGGGATTGCTAGCCACACAAATATAGCTTCAACCTTTCCCCTTTTCTTCTGAGAATGTTGTGGTGTCGCTTTTTATACATTTGAGGAAGACAAAGTGTGCAGAACATTCACAACATGAGAATTCAACTTTGAATTCCAAGACTGCAATATGTTTGGCAGCAGGTTTCTAAAAAGATATGTGAAACTGCAGTTCAAAAATCAAAGGACAAGAAGCTAAAATTAAAACGAAATTATTTTCTACCATGTAATTCAAGTATTCTTTTAGAGTGAAATTCACAGCACTTGGAGAAAATTCAATTGTCAGGCTTTAAGCAGAGGATCTGGAAAAAAGTTTTAGGGAATGGGGTGTTATGTGCTGTTAAGACTTACAGTATAAGACTCTGACTCAGTCCTGGGGTAAATCCTCAAGGCTGTGGCTTTAGTATCTGTCTTAGTAGCTCCATTCAGCGTCTGGATGTATATTCTCACACAGTGCCTCCCACAGACTGTCCTGCAATCACCTTCTGCCTCATAACCCCCGACACAAGCACTGCTGCAGGCCAATAACACAGAAACACTGGCTCAGACCAGGGGTCCTGTGAGCTCAGTGCTCTGCCACCACCGGCGATACAAGCAGGTGCCATCAGAGGAACAAAAGGACGCAGATGTGTATTATTCCCCTCCAATGTCCTCCTAGGCATCAAGAACGTGGGGCAAAGACCTTCAGAGTTAGATGTGTCTTCTCTGCATTTCGATGCCCTTCGTGGATTTTTTTTCCATGAACTCAATGAATCTCCTCTTGCACCCACATAAATCCCCAGTAAGAATTGAGTTTTACATGCAGTTTCTTAGCCAAACACCACTGTGACTATCATACAATACTTTGAACAATAAATAAAGAAGAGCAAGTATTACACTCAAGTGAGAATTTAGACAAAACTGACTCCCCAAATCAAGCACCTTTCTGTGCACTTCCCGTTCAGCAGCCATCTAAATCCACTAAGTGCCTGCCCAACGCCCGTAAAGTCTCCTCAATTCAAGTTCTGTTGTTGCTCATAAAATCTGACTCGGAGTAGCTCCAAGAGAAAGGGAAAACAAGCAGAAACCCAGTGGCTAACAGCTGGGACAGTCGTTCATGAGTGGATGGGTCCTAGCTTAGGGTCCCTGTACAAAGTATTTTTGTATTTTCCCCTTAAGAAACAAAGGCTCAGTCCTGGGTGCTCAAACCCTGTTGAGACCTGAAACCTGGTCAAAGTGTAAGGGAGCACATCTGTAGATCCCATCTAGTCTGAAGGATCTTCTACATTTCACTAAGATGTAACACACATTCTCCTTCCTGACATAGAATCCCAGAATCCCAGA